>PVHY01031186.1:0-12836 GCA_004024945.1 Uropsilus gracilis
AACAATTTGCAGAAAAATGGGAGGAGTGACTGAAGGGGGGATATAGAGGGGGGATATGGAGGGAGGAGGAAGGGGGATACAGAGGGGGATATGGAGGGAGGAGGAGGGATCAATTAATGCACAATTTAAAAAAAAAGTAATAATCGCAGAACCCAAGTGCAATGGTAGTGATGTCCCCAAAGAAAAGAAGACATGGCTGGAGCATGTACACATAGAGGACAGGCCCTGTGACTACACAGTGAGAAGGGGTATTTCCAGGCTGAGGAGATGGACCTAGGGAGAATCTAAACCTGCTGACATTTTTGATCTGGGATTTCCAACCTCCAGAGTTGTAAGAAATAAATCGTTGTTGATAAAGTCAAAAAAAAAAAAGAAATAAGCAACTGAGAGGCTCTAGATACAATGATGGTGACTATGGAAGAAAGAGGGTGGCCTAAAGTGAGTGTATAGATGAGCCCATTGGATGCTAGAGAAGGTTCCAGGTTTGGAGGGATGGCCCCAGATCCTTTTCAGCTCTGCTTTCCCACTGTGGGCATTCTTAGCTTTCAAATGCCTGCAAGAGCTAGAAATAAACAGCCTAAGCAACTCTTCTGCTCATGCTCAAAGAGTGGGATGAGAAGAGGAAAACTCAGGGTGGGGCAAAGATGGCGACTGAGGCAGACGTACTGAGGTGCTGGCATCCAGTCCAACCCAGCCAGTATGTGGAATAGATGGGGATTGATAGTCTTGAGAAAAGAGCAGAAACCCTGGACTTAAAGTAAAGGTATTGATTCACATGGGCTAAACTTCATTCATTCTCCTAAGAAATTCAGCTCTCTAGTGTAACCCAATGTTTGATAACAAATGGAGGAAAAAGAAACCATACTCAGACTGAGACTGAATATGATAAGACTGTAGCTGCCATTATGATGAATCTGTAAGCTATAGTCATCTGGTCATTCTCTTGAAGAGTACTGAGGATAACAGTGTTTTTCCCCCCAAAATGAAAATCACTTATTTTTCATTATAAAAATAAGACGTGTTTGCTTATATATATTGGAATTTCACTCTGGAGATAACTGTTATTCATGTCTCCTTTTGAGGAAAAGCATTTAAAACCATCTCACCACCTAGAAATCCTCTTCATAAAATTACTAGGGCAATAAGATAGAATGTGATGCACCTCAGACAATTCATGAGTTTGCAAATATAAAAGGAATTTCACTCCCTGTTGAGCCAAGCAGATACAACTCATTGTATACATATTTTGAATGTCAACAGTAACTTGTCCTCTAGGATTTGACAGCAACTTCAGTCACACTTAGTTCATCTTCAGTTTACCTAATAATTGTGAGTGATATCTGCATTAGCTTCCTGGCTTTAAAAAAGAAGAAAGCGGCTCTTTATGAGGTGAGGTTGCTTTGACAATGGGAACAAAGAGTTCAGTGAAGTCACATTTCTACCAGCCCACCAAAATGGGGAAATGGGGTGATACCTTGCTTGAACTTTATCCTTCAAAAATAGATACCTCCCAGGTCCCAGAGAAAAACAGTCCTGGGTTATAGAGTTGACAAAAGATCTGTGGAGTTTTCAAAAAGGTTGATATGTGTTCTAAAATGAGGTGAAGTATTTACAATGATGTTTTCTAAAATAAACATCTTTAAAAAGAAGTTACCCCATCTTCAAACATGGAAAATTGTCTCTATTTTTAGTGTTCATTTGTCCTCATACTTGCTAATTATCCCTTCTGAAATTTTTAATGACCTCTTACTACATGTGCTGCCCTATAATCTGCTTTTATCTCAACAATAGTTTGTAGTTATCTTGCCAGGTAAATAAAAGTACTATAAGTAAATTAGGGTGGGTGAAACAGACAAACTTCTGGGTCAAAGCTTCTTTCTCTTTACCATTGTTTGTTCATGCCTAAAGGAGAGCCTTACATGTGGTATGACCCAATAAATATATCAGAGCTATTACTTCCTTCAGTCTCCTTGAGGCATGAATTAATTTCACCAGGAAGGAATTATGATTAGTAATAATGTAATTTCAGAGAAGTAACCCCAGTCCTTTTTGGAACATATAGGAATATAAAAGCACAAATATTATTTAGTGAGTTCAGAGCAAGTTTTAGTATATGAGAAGCAGCTATAAATCTTAATGAAATAGAAATCAGGAAAGGCTATATTTCATAGCCCTTTGCTCCCTGGAAATCAAAACAGTGGCAGAACCAACCAGAATTGATGTTAAAGCAAATTCAGGAGTTTGCACATGAGAAACATGATGATTTATGACTGTGGATGGCCACTCTGGGTGGCTCCATCTGTGTGTCCTGTTCTTCCTTATTCCCTGAGTATCTCTAGCAAGTGAGAACTGCTTGCAGCACTGTTTTTCACGAATAAGATGTTTCTTTTTTCTAACTCTCCAAAAGTTTGTTCCTGAAGATCAGTTACATTTCTGCCTATCATGCTTTCATATCTCCTTGGGATTTTTAGGATCAGTTCATCTGTGTTAGGATGTGAAGGAGTCCTTGTCATTTTCCTGACTTGCCTCCTCCCTGAATGTAGTTATATGCTTTTTGATAAAGGAAAAATTAAGCTTTGATCTCATTCCTATAATGAACTAATACTTGACTGGTGCAACATGAGCGGACATGATTCATAGTGCCAGGGATTCAGTGATGTATGGTGCCAACCATGATCATGGCGGTGCTGATTACAAATTTGGCAAATGTCTCAAAGGTAGATGGAGGTGACACAGGTCAGTGGACCCATTGGAGACTATGGGGTTTAAAGAAAACTTCCCAACACAAGGGACTTTACATTGAGATAAGCATGAGTAAGTGCTAGGAAGCCAATCTGGATGAAGACTGCTCCAGGCAAAGGGAGTAACTGTGCTCAGCTCCAGGTGAGAGTAGATCATCCTGCTCAGGCTCTGCCCAGTTCTTGCTGCCCACCATAGAAATTTGGGAACATGTTGAGACAAATTCCTTAAGGTCTATGGATTTATTTTCATTTAACTGGTGTCCCTGTCCGAAGCAAAATTCTGGACATTAAATTTTTTATGTCATTTTGACTAACAATGATTTAAAGTTTTAGTTTTGACTTATTTCTATTTAGGGATGTAGGTCTGATTTCCTCTCACCAGTTTAGCTAAAAAACTAAAAAAGGAATTAGTCAAAGAGACCAACTGGGGGTATAAGGAAGGGGAGATTTCACAGACTCCAAGTGGGGAAAGATTTCCTGGAGATTGGACTAATTACTTTATCATGTCGCTTCATGGAGAACTCCAGTGACATCAGGATCCTGGAACTGGATGCAGTCTCAGAATTGGATTTTAGTAAGGATTTCTTTGCTAGTTTGCCTGGTAAAAGACAAGGTCAAGACCGGGGAACTAATTGTTTGCCTTCAAATTTGGGCTCTGTATGTGAGACATTTTGTCAGTTTCCTCATCTGTTAAAGGAAATACTAGGACTGATCTTAAAAGGGTGCAGCTTTAATGAAATGAGCAATGTATGCAAAGCACTTAAAATGATCCTGGTTTCTATGAAGTGCTCAATGAAGGTATTAAAATCTTTTATCAAATTTAGCAACTGTTTTATATGAGTTTTATTTATTATTATTAATTTTTAACATTAAATAATTTATTTATGTATAAGTTTCACATCTTTGTAGTCCCCAGGGTTCACCCATCATCTTCCTTCCCTGACCATTCCCACCCTCTTCCACCCCACCCCTCTACCTCCGAGTTGTGTACTTCAGTTTGCTTGCTAGCTTGTTTTGACTTTTCCTCATTTTTTTCATATTTTTAATGATTTTTTATTTTCTAATTTTCATACATTGGTCATATTTGTATAGTTATTGTTCCACTCAGATATGGCCCTTCCCTCAATATAGCATCCCACCATCACTCCAATTCCCCTTCCCCGTTTCCCCCCTCTGGTCATTCCAACTCCTCTCTTGCTGCAAGTCGTTGGTCAATGCTTGGCCCACTTGTCTCTTCTTTTTCTGGAGCAATGTCCTTTATCCTGGGTGAGGACCTGTGCTCCTGAAATGCAGGAGAACAGGCTGCTCACATCTTCAGGAGTAACTGAAGTGGGTAGTCAGTCCCAGCCCATCAGGAATCTCTCACAGAGCAGGTGAGTAGTGTGGTTCTCCAGACTCCTTTATAGTGGCACTTGCTTTGTAGAAGAGACTGTCTCCTTTTCTCCAGACATATGTGTTCACTGGGTTCCTTGCCTCCTCATTCATGCTGGTTGTCTCCTCCATTCCAATATCTATTACATGGATGCACCAGCTTTATATCTATCACATGGTTATCTTTCCAAACATTAGATTGTCCTCATGCTTAAATCACTTCAGTCGCTCCCAGTCCCTTACAGAAAAATGGACTCTGTGGTATAAAGTGTTATCCAACCCACCCTTCCATAATCATCTTTCCTTCTGCGTGCTATTCTAGCAAGCATTTCAAGAGCAGGTCTCTCTGATTCAAATTACTCTTCACTTTTTTGACTGAATACCAAACCTCTGTGCTGGGTTTAAAAAACGAAACCCCTCCTCACTCTCCTGTCCCCAAACCAGTATACAACCCTCACTTTTCTGGACCCCTATACTCTCCTCTCTATTGAACATAACTTAGGAGATGGCAGGTCCCACACTTGAGTCACCTTTCCTATCTCAGTGTGTGGTGCTCAGGAGGTGCTCAACCCATGTTTATGGCATGAGTGAGCCAAGCTGATGAGATACTGTTTGCATTTTCCAGAGGAAGTTACAGAGAGATGAAGCCACTGGGCTATAGCTCTAAAATGAGAGGAGTAGAAACTTGAACCCAAGTCTTGTTCCCATCCTCCATCCTAAGAATCCTGTGGTCAGGCTGATCCTTTTGTTTCAATGTAGGTAACAACATTAAGAAACAAAACTGTTTGGTTTTTGAATTTTTGTGTAGTTATAACAAACATTGGTCCCAAAGCCACTGCGTGTGATATGATGTCTTCTTGTTTTAAACATGTGTCTTTCTTAGGGGGTGAGTTGAGGACAGTCACTCCTCAAAGGCAGAGTTGTGGGTGTCTTTTATTTTGATTTCTTGTCTTACAGCTTTTCTACATGACACATGTATTGGTTTTTAATTGAATTGGGAGGAGGGGACTTAACCCTGTATTTGGTGTCATTTACTTTACTCAAGTTAATGTTTATTCGCTAAGCGATTAGCAATTTGGTTTGCATCATGGAAAAATCTTCTGTACCTTCATAGTCTCACACTGTGAAACAGTCTAGTAGACTATGTACCCAAGATGACTGTGTCTGGGCCTATCTCTACTTTTCCAGAAGCAGGTGAACTTCTTTACAGATCAATAAAGTTAGAAATACTGTATTAATCTTCCATGCCCTTAAGAAGTAGGTAATAAATTGTAATTTGTATGGAAATGGAGAATATCCTCTCAGGAAAATGGTCACATCGTTATGCACTTGCTTTTTGCCCAGTCTTCATCTAACTGGGATTCCACTGAGGGCACTTAAACTATCACAAAGCTTGATTTTCTTCTCTGCAGTGGCACAGTCTCACTTTGCATTCATTTTGCAATCTGGGATCATTATCCCAGCTCAGTGAAGATCAATTTCTCATAGTTGATTGTTTGAATCACTGGCAGCCCAGTCACATTTTCTACATCATTTACCAGAAAGTATAGTTTTTAAAAAAGTCAGGACAATTACGCAGGTAACCCATAGCCTTGGTAGGCCCTTCAAATGTGCATTCAAGCAGTCACCCACTCCATGTGCTCAAATTCTTCTGAAGATGGATGGGGAGTGTTGCTGAACTATAGATCAAAGGAGTCCTCTTCCAAATCTCCACTTTCTAACTGAGACTTTATTGACATGAAGGAGTTCATTCTCTTTTGAAAGAAGAGCAGTTCTTTAGAGGTCAGTCACTATTGTTTCTTCTTACTAGAATAATCACATATAATTATGTGAATAACAATGGAGATAATGGAGAAAGCTAATCCAGGATTGCATATGTGGTTTCAGACTAGACTGAGGGAGAAGTCTCTGTGACTTTCATAATGCTCTCTTATCCCCAAATATACTTGTTTTGGTCAATGATCTTAATTGTCTTTCATGTATCATCACTGTTTGTTGATAGTTGAGCATAAGAAAGAAGGCTTCACTTAAAATCCAGATCCTATTGATTGATGTATTTTTATGCCATCAACATTTTTAAAAGTAAATTGAGTAGAAAATTAAGTTCTATCGTATGATACGGATTTCTCTAATGTATCTGGCCTTTGCTTAATCATTTATGAGTTATCACTGCAAGACATTTATATAGATCAGATACCACAGAGATCTAAGGAGCTATATTTATTTGATCCTAATTAATATTTGGCCTTAAATAGATAAGCACACCACTTTCTAATTTCCTAACATTAAGTAATTAGACAACAAGCAGTTGTTGGCCAGATAAATATCAAACTTTGCCAAGTAGATATGTGCAGGTTTTTCACCGTCTTTGCCCTATATTTGAATAGACTACTTAGAGGTACTGAAATCCATGGACTTTAAGAGGATTGTATGTCTTAGGTTATTGAGAAATTATTTATTATTCATTTAATGATGTAAAAATTCATGCCAAATTATCACAGTCTTTAGGTGAATGTTTGCACACCATGTATAAACTCCATGTAATTATGTGACAGTGCTTCATAATTAAATAATATTTTAAAAATTGCAATATTGTTTTAGTAGGGAATTACATTATCTTGAGGATGTTCCTAAACTTTTGCATTTTGAGCCATTTTTTATAATGAAATTTTAAAGAATAATTGAACATTAAATATATATAGGTAGTTTGTAGTGGTTCCTAAACTTGATGCATGTTGAAAGGCTTATCTAGAGGGCTTACTAACAAGATTACTGGATCTGATTTACAGAATTTGTTTCAGCAAATTTAAGGTGGAGCATGCAAATGTAATACTTAGAAAATGTTTAGATAATCCTGTTGCTGTTGGTCTGGTACCTCATTTTGTGGTGTCCATAATTTGGACCAATTTCTGCTCACATTGTCTTTTCTATTTGGAGTTCAGTAGCTCATGTAATTACTTTGTGAAATAAATGAATGAATGAATGAATGGCAGGGCTAAAAATATAAAATATATGCATGAATACATTTTCACATGTAAAGAGCACTTCAGCTCTTTAATTGTGTTTAATATTGGCATAAAAGAATATTACTATTTCTATTTAGTATATAATAAAATTGTAAATGTTATTTTCAAGACCAACTTTTTTGCATTAGTAGAGGGATGAAATAATTTTTTGAATAATTGTTTGTAAAACTTCCATCAGTTTGCTTATCTAGATGAGGTTTATTTACCAATATAGGAAAGTCCTTGGACTAAGTGAATTCAGTGAGAATCCTTCACTAGTGATTTTGGCTGTAAGCTCTCTTTACCATGAACATTTATCTCTAGCAACTTCTAAGGAATGTTCTTTTTCATAGCCTTTCTCAAGTAATTTTTTTACTTGCCCGCCCGACCAAAATGCCTACATCCTCTTATCAAGATTATATTATTAGTTCCTAGATTGGATTTTTTTTTTTTTTACATTTCCAAATTCAAGTGTTCTAGTACTCATGAGCTATATCTTTAATCATTTCCTCCTAATTTATTGTTGGTAATCCAGTTTAGTGCTACCTTAGAAATATTTCTGGACTTGTGTTTAGGAAAAGCTATTATTCTATTCAGTTTGGAATAGAATGTGTCACTTTTCAAGTTACCCGTGTGAACTCCATAGGAGTTTCATATGCTGCTACATATGAAAATTTCATTTTCCATCACTGACCTGCCTTTTCCTTGGAAGTTAGTCCATAACCTTGGAAGATATATTTGAAAATTTTTAATAGTTGTCCATGGAAACTGAGAGAAAAACATTTCTCAGATGTCACTATTACAGTAGAGAACTTGTTTCAAAATCTTGTGGTGAATTGGAGACAGAACTTGTTGGATAATGACTTCATTCATTTATTCATTCATTTGATATATTTTAATTGAGTTCTTCCTATCTGGCAGCATAAAACAATGAAGACTAAATGTGTTTCTTGGAGCCAGGATTCTAAATTAGTACAGATCAAACATCCACAGGTAAAGTGAATGACTCATGATGATTTGTTAAACTATAAGCATAAACATGCCACCCCATTCTTGAATGTTGAGTGTAGACATTTAAGTCTTTCATCCTCTGGTAAGATTTCAAAGTTATGGAAATTAAACCTATACTATTAGTAAATAAACTCTACATTTCTAAAAACAAGTCATTGCTTTAAGTAAATGTTTTTGATAAAATTCAAAATACAAAAAATTTGAAAATTATTTTAAAATTTCCTTGAATTCACTTTTCTCTCTTAACTAGGGAGGATTCACAGTTTACCTCTAAGCTTTATGAAAACTTCCAATTAAGTAATGATTACTTATGACTTGGGGAATGTTGGGAACTCCTAAAAAACTACTTAACATGTCCTTATTCTCACTAATATCTGCAGCCCTGTGTATGCCTTCACATCCTGTACTTCCCTTCCACACCCTGGAGACAGTGTGCTAAGCATAGCACCTCATTCCCTGTCCAGTGCAGAGAGAAATTCTCTCCCTTATTAACCATGGGGTACCTTTGTAGGCTAAAAGCAACCTAGGACCCTGAGAAGAATATTAAACTAATGGCAGGGTCATTTTTCAAAAGTTTGTAAGAAGTAAGTTGTCTTTTTGGCTAAATCTTATCATTAAGTATAGTCAAATATCTTTGGATGAGATTTGAGTAGGTTCAATGGCCACTTGATTTGTTAAAAGTTACACACTCTCTGTCCCCTGGTCACCATGTGTATTATTAAATATGGCCAGGATTTTGGGTTGCTAGTGACAGAGAAACCTGAGGAATGCTTGACTCCACTCTGATTATGAGAGGAAGGTAAATAGTCACCAAGTGTCCTGCAGTTGAAATAAGAATTTATCTTCAAATCACTGAGGAAAAGATCTGGTCATTACTTACAAATCCCTAAGGACCTCTTCAGCTGTGGGGAGCCACTGTTGAATAATATGGAGGATCTTTATGATTCCCATGTCCCCAGCCTGTTTGTAGTTTATTACTGTATTTGTACTTGTAGTTTGTTACTGTTTATAGTGATGGCCCCAGACATAGTAGTTCTGTGGGAGTCCTTTCTTAACTCAAAGGTCTGTAATCCTTCCACTCCCACCCCCAGAGGACATGATAAGGGAACATGTAAGTCAGAGAGGGAATTTAAAGCTTCCCTCATAAGAGCCTGTGGAACATGTGAGCTCTTAATCTCCTATACAAATTCTCAAATCAGTTTCTATGACTCTTAATTGATTTTTTTAGAAAAGAGACTAGAGGAAATGTTTCACAGTCTCCCTTAGAAATGATATCGCCCCTGAGAGCTAAGGATGTGTTCATAGTAGAGAGATAGTATTAGCCAAAGGACTGACTCTGAAAGACCACCTGAACTTGTTAAGTCTCAGTCAGTGCAGAATAAAATGGGGTCTAATGAGAGTAATAATTCCACAGGATTCAAGTTCTTCGGGACAAATGAGCCCCAAAATATATGACTTAATAGATGACTTAGTGTTTTCCATATCACACCCTTAGGACCTCTGGGGATTGGAAGCACCAGATTGGTCTTTACATCTCAAATCATCCTTGGCAGATATACAATGATTGGAAGCCAAGGGGGCACCTTTGAGGGCAGAGAGCCATATTCTTCTTGAAAGGTTCAGATGCCTTCAGCTTGCAGTGTCAGCCTCAACATCTAGGCCCATTCAGTTACTGATTTTCAGATCTCAGAATACATCCTGGAGAGAGTGAGGATGGGAGGGGGAGCTAAGAAAGGAGTGGTAAGAGTTCTGCTCCCTTAAGAGCCTGCTACCAGCCTGCCAACAACACACCCCCCCCCCCCCACATGACTTTGATGAATCTAATCTACTGGAACCTCATTCCATTTTTTCAGTTACCCATTTTTGCTAATCCCAACCACTTTGTATGTCTGCTTCATTATATATCTTTATATTATAATCTGGCACTAAAGTGAGTTCTTTATAGCTTCTCACCAGCCTGTAACTTTGTTGAATAACTTTGTTGCTTTACTAATCCCCCCTTTTGATCAGTTAGTGGAATTCAAAGTAAAATAATCCTTTTATTTGTGTCCTACAAATGCCTGACCCTTGATTAGCATATTCTTAAAGGATGTTGCATTTGGCAAGATGACTCTTTTTCTGTGCAGTTTTCTTTGTAGACATAAAAGATAAAATCAAGTGAAAATGTATTTAAACAGTAGATATGTTCCTACTTTAAAAATATTTGTTTTTTAACCTTGCCTTGCCAAGGACATAATTTCATTCAATTAAAAATCTTGTATTCAAACCTCAACAGGCTTAGATCCCAACACATTAAATATGACTACACAGTTCCTATTGGGTCATATTGACATTGGCACCACCCTGATATATCCGAGAAGCACTGATGACTGCACTAATGAAACTGGTAATGTGAGGTTTTCATTTAGGTAACTTTACTGAACAGTCCTGTTGTAATTTTGCTTGATCCACAGTGAATAATCAGTTATATTAGTTTTCGTTCTTAGTTTCTTATGTTCATATGATAAAACTGTTAAAATAGAGAAGATTTTTTTAAAAACATAAGCTAGTTATGGTTAACTATTGAAGGCAAAATGAATATTCTGGTGCCATCTCAATTTATACATGGCATCATTCTCCATTCCCTAAGAGAAACCATAAAGTTGACCCACTTTGAATTAAATGAGTTCCTAGAAGTCCTTGGACACCACTTTCCACAGAAGTCCCCCCCCGACATTTGCTGTCTCCTACACAACTCCAACCTACCCTTTAGGATCCATCTTTTTATACCAGCAAGAACTTTCCCTTTGATGGATTCCATAATGATGTGTTTTGCCAGAAGTCAGCTCTTTCATTCATCAAGCCCTTATCTAAAGTCTTAGGTGACTCCAACTCTTTAGCCACTGCATCTGACTCCACCTCTTCAAATCTCATTTTACTGATCTGATTAAGATCACTTCATCCAGTAATAAGATGTGGTAATTTATCAGCCTCTCAGGTATGAGATGTTCATCTCCCAGTGGTTTGTAGGTCAAATCCTCAAGAGAAAAATTTCAAGAGAATGCCAGACACCATGTTAGAGTATGAGGAAAATAATTTTGGACAGCAATGAGTTTTTGTGCTTTCCAAATCCTGCCAAATATCTTATTTCATTGTATAGTCATTAGTGTTGCTCTTTAAGACTACATGCAAATTACCTTGCTTAACAGAAAATGAAAAGATAATATAGATCCCACAATATGTTCCTACCAAAGAAGAAATTCTATTATACTACTTTTCCCTCTTGAATTACCCTCAAATTTTAATTGAAAAAAAAAGGAAATTGGGAATTCTACATTGATTGTGATGAGTTTTCTGTGGAAATCATTTGTATTGAAAAACAAAGCAAAGGCCTCAGAAATACATAATTTAGTGTAAATGTCCTTTCTTTAATTGTGTCAGAGTTCTTACTAAAATAAATGAAAAGAGGATGCTAGGGTGAGAATTTGTTTTATAATATTAAAGATTCTGTTATTTAGCCTCTATTGAAAGAATTTTGTTTGTGAAGCCAAATATCAGTTAAATTAAATGTATTTGTTATGGTAAATTATTTTTCTGAACTTCTGTGAAGTGTTTCATTTGAAAACGCAGAAATCCCTAACATGAAAAACTGAGGCGCATGAAATATTTTCATGTTGCATTGATCTGAATTCTCTTTAAGGACTTAGAAATGTCTGCAAAGTTTTAATGGGTTGATTTATTTAGTGGCTATATTTTCTCTTACATTTGTGAAATATGTTTTTGCTAAACAATTGACTTATTTTGGAATGTGAATTCATTTATTTGCCTCTTCATAGAGCCCTCGTAAGAACTATGGAAAAACATTAATGCTAATAAATATAGCAATAATAATTATCAGTTTATTATGATTATATCATCAGTTTGTTTCCAATTATGTTATCAATTATTCATTCAATACTAGTCTATGTAGAAAATAGTTCTGCACACTCTGTACCCTATTCACCATGTGTGTACATTAAATGTGACCAGGACTCTTGATTACTAATAACAGAGAAACCTGAGAACACTTGACTCTGCTCTGATTATGAGTAGGAAATAGTCCCTAAGTGTTCTTCAATTGAAATAAGAGATTTTCAAACCAAATAAATGGGGAAAAGACCTGGTGATTACTTACATATCCCTAAGAAACAGTTCAGCTGTAGGGAACCACCATTCAATAATATGTGCCCCATGTCCCCAGTCCCCAGTATTACTGTTTGTAGTCATCACCCCAGACACAGTACTTCTGATGGAATGCCCTTCTTAACTCAAAGACCTTTGTCCCCAATGGACATAGTAAGGGAGCAGGTAAGTCTGAGAGGGAATTCCCTCATAAAAAGGAATCTGCTCTGACTCTGCTTACATTGATGCAGAGAGAAAAAAAAATTGCAGCAACCTGGATGGAACTAGAAAGACTTATATTAGCAGAAATAAGCCTAAAAGAAAAAGAGAAGTACAGGATGGTCTCACTTATATGAGGGATTTAGGGAAAATCAACCAAACAAATAAAAAATGAAAACAACCAATGGGACTGAACCATGGAGCGAGAGAGGAGGAGGGGGAAGAAGGCAGGGGAGGTGAAGAGTACAAAAGATCAGGATAGTTAACAAATGTTAGTGAAGTGGGAAAGCCCCCGGGGTAAAACACACACACACACACACACACACACACACTTTCCATATATCAGAAG
>PVHY01031187.1:0-12836 GCA_004024945.1 Uropsilus gracilis
CTTCAAGAAACCCTTAAAAAAATCTTTTTTTTTTTTTTTTAATTTTGGAAGTTGCAAAAAAATCAAACATACATATCTAAAGAAGTATTTTAGTAAAGAAAAGAAAAAAAACATTTGCATGTAGAACTTTCTTATGTATGTATGTATGTATACATACATACACATATACATACCTATATTAATGTATGCATTTTACCACTTGACAGACTGTCAAGTCTGCCTGTCCTGTTGTCTGATAATGTTTAATTTATTTATGCATAACTTTGAAACCATTCTTAGTTTCCCCTTTTCCTGATGAAGCAATTTCAAACACTTTTAATTCTTCCAAGTTCTCAGTGTATGATTCTGACCTTTGCACTAATCCCCCATATTCCTCTTTAAAGGATCTTATCAATATTGTGAAGGATCATGAGGGAACATTTAAACTAACCTGTCCTGCAATGGCTGACCATCTTTGTAACTAGATTACAAAATTAGAAAGCTTGAGATTAAAAAACTTATCACACTGCCTACTTACTCTATGCTCTACACTGTAGAATGTGTATCTGTACTCTGTTTCCCATCTAGGGTCAGTTTATTATCGCTTTGCTCTATTTGTTTATAATTGGTTTTAAAATTGCCAAGCTGTGCGGTTTACAAGTATCAGATCTGCTAAAAAGCAAGTGCTCATCATTTTCCCCTCCTAAACTGGGAAGACAGTTGAGACAATCTCACATCTTTTTTTTCCCCCCTGTGATAAAAAATGGTTTGCCTGACCCATGCAGACCTCTCACAATGACTGGTGATTTCATGGCATCTATTTGATGCTCAATTATTGTTAGTTTCCATAAAAGATAGCAGAAACTACTGCAATGCATGAACTAACTTTAATGCACTCAAGGAAATTTTCTTTGAATTCAAATATCCTAGTGGAAAGAAAATGAAATCAATGTTGGCATGTTAAAGATGATATTGTCTACCTTTATTTACTGTGAAGAATTTAGTATGGTGTGTTCTGTATGGCAGACAGCCAATAAGCATGAAGTGAATGAAGCAGAAGAATGAAGTAATTTCTTTCTAATGTCTGTCATATCAAGATGCACAAAGTTGCTGATACTCAAAGTGATGTAGTGGGAGTATCTAGAAGAATCTATAATGTTTATCTTATTTTGATTTTATAATTTTAGTACTGTGCAAAGTAATGAATACCTCTGTAGTTCTAGGGTATTTCACAAGCACAGAAATCTCAAAAGCACTTAAGAGACATTTGTATCTCTAAATGACAACAAATGGGAAGGTTGGAAGTTACAAACTATTACAGAGCCAGCCAATGTTAGGGTTATTACTAAAGAAAAGCAACTCACCCCTTGGAGTGAATCAAAACCACTTATATTTTGAGTTTAAAGCTGACAAACACTTATCCATATTTGAAGGTAATAGACCAAAGAGAGAAAAGTGAATTTCAAAGTTAGTGTGGTTAAGACAATGTAGAAATGTTTTAACTAGGATGAAAATGGAAAGAAGATTAAAAGTGGCTCTAGTATAGAACGGGTCTTTAAAAAAGTGTATTTTGAAAGGATAAAAAGCATAATTTCTATATATTTATTTATCTAGATAATTATCAAATAATCACACCTACATATAAACATACATATACATGCAAACACACACATATATGCATGCACACACAGAATGGGACACAAAAAACATGTTGATATCAAAGTTTTTTTCCAGGTGCAATTTTGTTTTATAATTATCTCCAAGCTTCCTATATACCTATATATATATATATATATATATATACACCTTCCTATATACCTCTAGACTAGGCATACTCTGAATGTCGTCTTATGTTCCTCATCTTCCTTGCATGCATATTTTAAGTTTTGTTTTCTCAAAATCTTTTCTTAATCCTCATGATTCCTACCTATTAACCTGCTGCATCCAAGCTTAACAACATTTTCACAACTCAACTAAATCTCTACTGACTCTAGTTCATTTATGGATAACAGAACAGATGTCTCATTTTCATTCTCTTGGCATCTCATCATCCAGGCTCTTGTGGAAAAGCAAACATCCCCCTTTTCTTGACACATTTACTACCCCTCCCTTGTCTCTCTGATCACCTCTTTTTTCTTTCCCTAACCCCCTCACTGTAGGTCTTTCTCCAAAAGTGGGTTCTTGGCATTCTGTTTTTCACTGTGAAGAATTTAGTAAATTTTATTTTAAAGTTAATCTCTAGCATGCCTTAAGTAAAAGGACTATGACTATCAAAAGTAGCTGAAAGTTTGAAGCAACTGGAACTTCTGTACACTGCCAGTGGGAATATGAAATGATACAATTACTATGGAAACCTGTTTGGGGAGTTTCTTATAAAAATAAATACACATCTGGCTTATCAAATTCTCTCCCAGGTATTTACCTAAGGGTAAAAACATTTACCCAGAAGAGTTCTACATTTATGTTTAAATAGCCACTTTATAATAGCTCCAATTGAAAACAATACAAATATCCATCAAGAAGTAAATGGGTAAGTTATGTTACAATCACACAAATATATACAACTTTGCAGTGTAATAGCATGCAAGAATCTTAAAAACCTGAGCAAAACATAAATAGATAATATACAATTCTATCAATGAAAGTCTAGAACTAATCATTTGGAAGGTATCAGAAATTAGTGGTTTGTGGTTTATGAGGAGGCAGTGACTTTACCAAAAAGTCACAGGCAACTTTCTGGTTGATGGAAACATTGTGTGTCTTAATTTGGGGAGGAGGCATACACATTTACACAGCTGTTTAACCCTTAACACTGTACCCTGACTGTACTGAAAAATACCAAGGTGGGGGGGGAGGGAGAGAGGGAAGGAAGGAGGGAAGGAGTGAGCGAGGGAACCACAATGATCACTCTATGCCAAATAGCCCTTACCATCATCTCTAATCTGTTCCAATTCTAAACCTTCATATACCAATAGTACAGTCCACTTAGACATTTCATCACTGTTTCAAACTCTTCTATCCACTTATCTCAATTGTATTATTCAGGTCAGAGGCATGGTCATTCCTTCTTCCTTTATCTTACCCTTTAGAATCTAGTTATCCTTAAATCCATCAATTATTCATTCTTTTAAAATATAAATTACAAATCTTTCCCCTTCAAGAAAGATGTGAAAAGAGCACTTGTAGCATGTAGTGAAACATTCTATCTGTTGAGACACCATTTGTATCACTCCTTACAGTTCCAGGATGCCAGTGAAGTCTCATATTTTTTGAGTCTTAATTTCCTCATCTGTAGATATCATTCACTCATTCATTCATTACTATATTACAGAACAATGTGAGCACAGACATAAAGACACAAATATACGAACTGCCTTTTAACACAACACTTAGGGTTATTGTTCCTGAAAGTTCAAAAGTCACCACTGCAACTGTGGCTCAGTTCCAGATTTGTTCATGTCTGAACTACTCCTTAAACTTCTGATATATTCTTCCTGATTACTTTTTAGGCCCATGATCAACCTGTTACTCATTTTAATGACTAACAATTTACCGTGCAAGTTTTTCTTAATCTGGCAACCTTATAAAACACTAGTATAATCTTGATCTTCTAAAGATGTGTGGTAAGATTTATTAAACCCTACATTTGTTTAAATTACATTTCACAGATTTCACTTATTAGCTAGAATCAGCCTCTTGTTGGTTCTATATTTTAGTAATATCACTCTATTTTATCTGGTAAAATAAAACATTTTTGAGAGTACCAATCCTGGAGATAAGGACTTACAGTATGAAATACAGATATAAACATTAAATGTACTTGTTAGTGAAAAATAAATACCATTAAGTGAATCTAAGAATAATTTTGGACATTTACCAGAGTCATCTAAGGATTTTATGAGAGCATTACTAAAATTAGCTAAAACTTAGGTTTTAAAATAGGTTTAATTAGTCTAAAAAGAGATCATTTCAAATACTTCTATAAACAGCCTCTCCTTCCCAAAATATCAGTATATTAGTCATCTCAAAAAGCAGTCCCTAGATGCTGGGCTGGACAAAAAGATTTTCTGTTGTCAAGAGGATACTGGCAGATGATTGACATGAGCAAAGGTTTGGCATGTATTGGTACTGGGATTGTACTCTTTTAAGTTCCAGCTGTGAGAAACACAGCCCAGGTTGTCTGCTGGGTTTGAAGAGACATGAACAGTCTCACCACCCATGACAGGTGGTGGCCAGTGATGGACCTGCGCTCAGGTGGAAGTGATGCCTTTTGGGGAGGGGCACTCAGATTAGGAATGGCGGTCTAGATAGCAAGTTAGTAGTAACAAATGACAATTGAAAACCAAAACCTTGAGATTGAATTTTGGATGGTACCATGTTGTTTACATGATCAAACTTCTGAAGTTTGGAGGCAGACACAGTTACTAGTCAACTGAGCCAGTCCCCATCCATATTTTTCTCTTCTCAGTCATATCCCATTCATTATAGTCATGCAAGCTAATTTTGGTCAATGGGATATAAGTAGAAGTCATAGGATGAGGTGCCTGGGAAAACTTTTATTTCATTCATTCATTCACTCACTCACTCACTCATTCATTCATTCATTCATTCATTCATTCATTCATTCATTCATTCATTCATTCATTCCAGAGACTAGGTCTCTCTATGTTGCCTGGGGTAGTCCAGAACCCAGAACGGGGTAGTCCAGATCACATGGACTCAAGTGATCTCTAGCCTCAGCCTCCCAGGTGGCTGGGACTACAGGTACATGTCACCACACTCAGCTATTTTTTTGAGACTCTGTCTTGCTATGTTGCCTGGGGCAGTCTCAAACCCGCAGACTGAAGTGATTCCTAGCTTCTGCCTCCCAAGTAGCTGGGATTACAGGTGCGCCCCACTGCGCCTAGCTTGGGAAAACTTTTTAAACAACATGGTTGACTAGAATGTTCCCTGTTAATTTGTTAGCTTTGCTAATGTAGAGATATGTAGAGATGCAGCAGATTTCACAGAACCATCCAGAAGGAAGACAAAAACAAAAGGACAACAAAATGGGAAGAGAAGAAATTTAAGGAACGTTCTGAATATTCAGTCTGTATTCTTTACCCCAGACTTCTTACTATGATAGAAAAATAAGTCCACGTTTGAGAACTCTATTAATGTTTACTCTAATTGTACCCCAAAACAACACTTAACAACAAATATTTGGGGGGAGAGAGCCAAATTTTACCCACCAGTCAACCAGGGAAACAAATATTAGGAAGAATATTCAGACAAGTGGGTAAAGACAGAGGACATTAGTCGGTTTACTTAAAGATCCAGAATTCTACCTAAAAATACCAATTGATTCATATAAGCATTCAAAATTAAGTGGATGCAACTGTCATTTTAGCTAAGAAAATAAAATATCACCAATGATGTTTCAGGTAATTTTAAAACTATACTTGACAGAATTTATTTTATAATTTATAGTCTGGAACCATTTTCCCTACATTAATAAATTTTACACAAGATTTATCAGAAGTATCCTCAAAACCTGCTAGCATTTTTACTATATTAACTGCACACAGTATGGGATTTCATTTTTAGGGTAAGCTGTGATGCATGATTTATTAGATTTTAACTGGGTGGCCTCCCTCAGCTATGTGATTACGAACATAAATGGCAAAATAGCATGGAAAAACACTCTTTTTTCCCCAAGCGGACACGATTCACTCTTCTACATGCTGTCTTTTTCTATCTATATTAGATTTTTCTATATTGTAGCAGGTTCTTCATGAAAATATATCCTTCATTTTTTTTTCTTTCATTTGATTCATGTAAGTAAATATATTCAATGAGGTTCAAGTGGGTGGCAAAGTGCTATAAAGAAAAAGAAAATTATGGTCATAACTCATAAATAAGAAGAGTGTCTAGAGCATCTGACTGAAAACAGAAGAGATTATATATCTCGGTGAATTGAGTTAATTTCAAATATATTGCAATATGGTTTTTTATCATGTGTACTCTCTTTGACTATATTAATAAATGAAATGTGATGAATAGTTCTGGGAACTTATAGGGAAACTTATTAATATTTCAACATTATCACTGAGTATCTATGTCAACATATCAAAAATGCATGAGAAATGACTACCTATACTCACTAGTTACATCCACTAGGAATATATATGAGATATATAAATGGTGTACATAAATTTTCAATGTGATTACAGGTAAACATAGCACGAAAAAACTGCTGTGAAGATCTCACATGGAAAAGTATGTCAAATAATTAAAAGCAAAAGCAAATAGAATCAGTCTGGAGTATACTGTATGACTACATAAAATACCATTATATTTAAAATAATGAGTTGTCTTACATGGCAGTAATACTAAATTTTATAAATGATCTAAAAATATCATCTTTCAGACCCAGTCGTAATACAATTTTGGAATCCCTTAAAAAAAAGAAAACAAAATATGTGGTTTTAAATAGTTTGGTTTCTATTTTTAAAGTGGTCACCAAAAAGCAATAAATTCACATAAGACATGGCAGTTTAAAATAAATCAGTACTCAGCTAACTCAATAATATCCACGTGGTTAAGAATGTCAAGTAGTCCAAATATATCAACAATATATTAGAAGCCATTCAGTTCAGCTAGGGAGGGGGATGTCAAATTGTTTAGCATTATGCACAGGATATAAAATGCTCAACATGAAGATGAGAATTAAATCACTTTTTTTTTTGAGACCAGGTCTCGCTATTTTTTGCCCGTGGAACCACAGACTCAAGCAATCCTCAACCTCAGCTTCCCAGTTAGCTGGGATTACAGGCGCGCGCCACCACGCCCAGCTATTTTTTTGGAACTAGGTCTCGCTACAGGCCCAGGCGGAACTCGAACCACGATCCCTAGCCCCGGCCGCTTCATAGGCTGAAGCTTACAGGCACGAGCCACCGTGCCCGGCTTGATGAGAGTTAAATCATTCTCAAAACTACAACATTTTTCCTACATGAAGTCTTTTATTTTTTGATGATCAAAATATTCTGAAATAAGTTCTCACCTGGAACTACAGTGGCACCATCTTTAGGGATGAAAGAACTCAGTGGCTTCTAGAAAATTGACTCATAAGCGAATACACTAGATACGAATACACTAGATTTTAAGAACCCAGGCCAGAAAGGATAAAATAAACAATGTGTTAAAAGAAGAAAAAACTGTTTTGTGTTTTTTTTTTTGTTTTTTCTTACATTTTTCAAGTTTTTTTTTTTTTTTTTTTTTCTGTTTTGGTTCAGGGACTCTGTGGCTACCATTGAAAAAGAAAATAGTAAATCAAAGTTCAGTACTTGGACTCAACTGTGCAATGAATAGTCTGGAAGTTTATTACTTAATGCTCTAGGAATATCTCAACGTGCTATGAAAAATGGAAATAAATGTCTTATTTAGTCGTCATAAAAAGAAATGGTTACAGCAGCCTAGAGGGAAGAGCAGGAGTCGCCCTGACTGTCTCTCTGAAGGATGTGAGGCTCAAATAATCAGTCAGCTTCTCTGGAACTCATTTACAGAGCTTCTTCTGTAACAGAAAGAAATTCTAAATAGTGTTCTCTACTTGGTCAGTGAGTTAGCATGTTCCTGTCTCAGGGTTTTTGGACTTGTTATTCCCACTCCATAGGATGTTATTCCTTCAGATATCCTTACGACTTGATCTCATAGTTGTCATGTGTCTCCTAAAACAAGCTTAAGTTATTCTCCTAAAATATCCTACATGAAACTGCAAAACCCAGGTTATTATTTCCAATCTACTTAGTAGCCATATCCTACTCCTCTTCTCCCCATTGCACTTACCTTCTTCAGAAACATTACATGTTCATTATTTTTCTCCACCCTGTCCACTTGAATTTAAGCAGTATGATTTCAGTGACTTTGTCTATTGTGTTCATAGCTAGTGTTCTAAGAGAGTGCCTGGCTAGACACTCAGCTAACTCTTGAGATAGATGGAAAGTGAGGGCATGATATGTGCCCTCTGTGTAGTTCAACATAAACACACCCACACCCACACACACACCTTCAGTCTGTGTACTACTTAACCAGCAGTCACACCAGCTTTTTTGACACTGATTTAACTGTGAAATACAAAGTTGATCATGTCACTCCCATTTAAAACCTCCAATGGTTCCCCATTGTTTACAAAGTCAATTCATTCAATCTGATCTCCCAATCTTCAAGAAGCTTCATTTCTCATCTCTCCTTCATACCCAGTCTAAGCACCAGATGTCATAAACTGAACAGCACCTTCACCTGCTTCATTCTGCATCACCTCATCCCCTCTATTCTATCACAGCAATTTTCATGTTTTTATCCATCTCGTATATTTTGATTCTGAACTCCTTATCCTCAGGTACCATGAATCATTTATTTGTATCCCCAGCATGTAACATAGGGCTGAATAAATGAATGAATTATTCACTGACTGCATGATTCAATTTGATAATTTACAAAGTCATTCAAATTTCAAAGAGTAGCCCAAATTGGATTACCCTTTCCTTAACTGAGAAAGAACCAATGCTATCCCAGCAAAGCAAACAGGAGGGACTACGCATGGGTGCACACGCTCCATCTTGCTGTAACTCAGGGACTAAGTTATTCAGTAACTGCTATTTTAAATTTGTGGGTTTTTTTAGACTTGGAAGTATTTGTTTGATGAAGTCTAAGCATATATTTTAGTCTTTATTTGTGGTTAATTTACAGTAAGTCAGTAGCTTTTTCTGATCTCCTTCAAAAAAGAGTAACCAAAAAGTGCTAATCTCCCCTCCTGAGAGTGGAGAGTGAAGGCCTCAGATCACCTATCAGATATCCCCATATCTGCCATGAGAACTAGATTTCTGCTTTAAAGGCTGAATCAAATCTCTTTCTTTGGTAAAATATGAAGTGGGAATTTCAAGGTTTCCAAAATATGTTCCCCTTATTAAATAAAATAAAGTTTCTCTTAATGAGATAGGAATCTGTGACAAATCTAATAGGAAAAACTGAGGCAATTTGACATACTGTGAACACGTTGGCATTTTTCTGAGTACAATCAGTTCAGGTGGGTTGATTTTAGTAAGAAATAAAGGAAGAGACATGATCCAAGTATTCTCAAATCTTTCAGTCATGAAATGCAAAATAAGATAACATGATACCATTTCAAACCTAGCATAAGCTTTCCTTTTTATAAATTGAGATAAAGCAATTCTAAAAGGAATGCTGGGGGAGGGGGGTAGGGAAACCAGCATGTATATACTAAAACATACTTGAAATAACATAACAAAAGTTTCTTTAAAGTAACAGCAACAGCGATGTTAAATAAGAACACTTTATCTGTAATTTAATTCCTCATATTTCCATATATATCTGTAGTTTGCTTAAGATGAGTAAAGGCATCTATAAAGTGCTTCTGTATCCATGTGTGCAGTCTTGTGAATGCATTTTTCTAGGATAATGTTTCAGTCAAGACCTTCAATATACTCCATAAATATTTTTATGCTTTCCTTATTAGCATACATTCATTGTAATTGAAAAACAAGATGAATTTTATATAGAAGATTTACTTGACTTTACAAGATTGAATCATAATTACTGAAATTTAGGAAGGATTAATAGTGAAACTTAAATACTGGGTTTAAATAACTTTAATATTGGTCAATTAATAGGATGAATTCTATGAATAAAAATGTTTATTCTGAATAAGAGTATTAGAGTATGCCAAATTATGTTTTCATTGATTGATCCTATTTGTCAAAAACGTTTATTTTCAATGTTTTCTTAACTTTAAAATGGAGCTTGTATTTCAAATTTAAGAAAACAAATCTGTTGTGATTTACAGAAGTAAAATACCTATTAAATTTCTGAGAAGGCATATGACTAAATTACTTTCTCCTATGTCAGATTATAAATTTTACATTTTAAGTAACAGTAAGTTTAAAAACAAAGAAATAAATTATTTCATGAAAGTTATATGCTTATTATTATTATATGCTCATAAAAGTTCAAAGCTCAGCTTTGCAAATTCTTGATGATTATGGTTTAGAGGTTTTAAAGCCACAACTTAAAAATAGGAACTGTTTTCCTAAAGGAATGTATGTGACTTTATCATGTACAAACTTGAATTGAAATATGACCTCTCCAAATTATCAGCCATAGGATCTCTGGGGATAGAATAAACCTCTCAGGACCGATTTTCTTTATCTGTAGGATCAAAACATGATCATAGGGCAGATTTGGTTAAAGCTATGCGAGTTTCCACACACTGCCACAGAATAGGTTCTTAGTAATAGTTGTTTCACTTTTCCTTTCTCTTTCTTCCTGTTCTCTAGCACTGGTCTTCATGGTAATTTTAATGATACTAATGCAATCAAGAGACTAAGAGAAACAGGGGACGTATTCAAAAGTTGAGAGCAAGAAAAAGAATCAAAAACTCAACCCTAAGATTTCTGACCATTTTTGTGTTTTAAATGCAGTTTCCTAAATTAAGAACTATGAAGTTTAAACTAGCAGCAGAGTCTGTAGCAATCAACAGGATCTACAATTATTCTTTTAAAGAGCATTTAAGTGAAAACATATTAAGGTAATATGTTTATTACATTAATAATAAAAAATAACTCTTCATTGCCAGAAATTCACTGACCACATCTCTTTGAGGGGGGCATTCCACCTGAGCAATATAATAGAAAGGATTTCAGTAAGTTGTTTTAAGTAGCGTAAATGTACACGACTATGAATAATTAAAAAATATTCTATTCTGGCCAGGCATGGTGGTGCATGCCTGTAGGTGGCAGCCTAGGAAGTCACGGCCAGGGCCAGGGATCACAGTTCAAGTCCCGCCTGGGGCATATAGCGAGACCTAGTCCCCCCCAAAATAGCTGGGTATGGTGGTACACGCCTGTAATCCCAGCTACCTGGGAAGCTGAGGCTCAGGACTGCTTGAGTCTTGGTACCCTGGGCAACATGAGCCTGCAGTTCCATGGGCAAAAATACCGAGACCTGGACTCAAAAACAAGAAAACAAAAAACAAACAAATATTCTATTCTAGGGGCAAATAAGAGGGATGTCAAAGTAAAAAGTTACTCATTTGATGTTGCTTGTGTTCCTTCTGAGAGTTATAATCAAAATGCAAGAGGGCAGGCTACTCCATTATGGTTGGGTGCAACCAGACAGCCCTGCAAGGGTAGACACATTTTCCCTCCCACCGGCCACACTACCCTTTCCTATGCAAGTATTCTTTCTAGCTCCTCATCCTTGCCCTTTTCCTTTCCCTTTCCCTTTTCCTTTCCCACACTACCCTTTCCTACAGCAAGTATTCTATCTAGCTCCTCATCCTTTCCCTTTCCCTTCTTTCTTTTCTAAGACTAGGTCTCACTATGTTGCCCAGGGTAATCTCGAACCCCCAGACTCAAGTGATTCCTGGTCTCAGCCTCCCAGTGCTGGGGTTACAGGTGCATGTCACCGAAACAGGCTGCTCATCCTTTTCATTTAAAATTTATTCCTGGTGAACTACAAATTCCTCTAAGGAGGGCCCTCCTTCAGGTATTATTATTCACTTGCACTCTAATTTGAAGGAAGTTGATTATTCTACTGCTATTAAACAAATGAGGATTATGATGCCTGATATTTGAGAAAAAGAAGAAAAAGGGGTATAGAAATTAGAGTCTGTGGGTAATAGAGCCAAACTTTACCTATTAAAAAATATCATTGTTTTGCCTAGGGGTAGAGTTAATTATAATAATTTGCTCTAATCATGCGCTTGTACTCGTTTTATTTTTCCAAACACTTATTTCATAATTACGTTTGTCAAGTTGTTTAGGGTAATGACCCTATTATACTATTGGGGAAAAATCGACCAAAGCAAAACAGATGTTCTACGAATTGCCAGAAGTTGGCTTTGTCAGGACTACTCAACACAATGCTTCTAACTCAGCTAACACCTCTCCAGGTAAAATAATAAAGGTGGGGCCTGCCAGTGGGTCATTCTTTGGTCAGTGAATTACAAATATGAATTCATTATGCTAAGCTGATAAATAAGAATTAAGTAAGTCAAGGAAAATCACTGAAATTATTGGTTCAAGTATAATTTAGTAACCTCATCCTGACTATATAAACCTATGTCAACTGCAGTAGCCTCAAAGAGGAAGAGTAACCCTAAGAAAAAAGGTACCATGTAACCTGACTTAAAGGTATCATGTAACCTGACTTAAAACAACACACAAACCAGTATACATAAATAAAAATTATATAGTATTGCCATAAAAATAGACACATGTATCCAAGGAAAAAACCGAAAGGCCAGAAGTAAGTCCAGCAACATCAAAATTTAATTTATGATAAGGCAATAAGGACCACACAATGGGAGAGGAGAGTCTAATTTAAAAATATGCTAGGAAAACTGGCCACAGGTAAAAGAATAAAACTAGTTTACTTTAACTTCATACATAAAAACAAATTCCCAAATGGATTTGGATCTAAAAACTGCAAAGCTAAAATGCACAGAAGTAAACACTGGTAAGATATTCTACGAGATAAATGGTAAGATATTTGGGGGACTAGAACCCCAGAGCAAGGAAAATAAAGGACAATAATAAGCAATTATGACTACCTCAAATTTAGAAAAACTTTTACATAGTGGAAGAAAATGAAATTGATTAAAATTTGGTAAGGTAGCTGGATACAAAATCAACACGCAAAAATCAACAGCATTCATATATGCAAAGAATCAGTCAGAAGAAGAAGAAATTAGAAAAAACACCCCATTTACCATTGCACCAAAGAAAATCAAATACTTGGGAATTAACCTAACAAAAGACATAAAAGACCTATACAAAGAAAACTATAAAACATTCTTAAAA
>PVHY01031188.1:0-12838 GCA_004024945.1 Uropsilus gracilis
GGGTACCACAGACTCAAGCAATCCCCAGCCTCAGTTTCCCGGGTAGCTGGGATTACAGGCACGCACCACCACGCCCAGCTATTTTTTTTGGAACTAGGTCTCCCTACGGGCCCCAGGCAGGACTCGAACCGCGATCCCTAGCCCAGGCCGCTTCATAGGCTGAAACTTACAGGCATGAGCCACCATGCCCGGCCAGGTGTGGGTGTATTTGTAACTTGATCCATCCATGGCCATTGGGAATATTCCTGAGTAGGGAAACCCCACATACTCCCTGTTCCTTTCTGGGAACATTTCTCTGCCCATGATGCCTCCTTATCATTGCCAAATTTTTCCTTTCTAAGTTGCATGAATATTTTGCTGGCTCACCCCCTCCCTTGTGTCCTTGCTGTCTCATGCTCTCACCCATATCCTGCTACTATCAGTAGCCTGATGAACTCTCACCTGTGACCTTGTGTCCTCTGGTCCTGTTTGATTGATAGGTCTCTCTGTGTCTCTCTGTCTCCCTATCTGTCTGTGTGTCTCTCTCAGTCTGTCTCTCTTGGTCTCTTAGTCTCTTGGTCTCTCTCTCTCTCTGCTTTTGCTCACAGTGTGGTTTCCTTTTCAGCTTCTGTTCTGTGTCTTAGGATCATACCCTATTCTCTGTTCTAGCGTTCCTGCTGCTACTACTCTTGGTATATTGTGGGAAATGACTTTCACTTGGTGACTCACAACACCATCTGGGGTCTTGGTCCTCATCCATCTTGGGTTCCCCTTACTCCTTGTCTACCTCTTATTTCCCATGGGCCAGTCACTCATCGGTGCCCTTCCAGTCCTAGTTTTGACCGACAGGCTCACCCACCCTCTTGTAGTGCCCTGACTCGCCCTTTTCATTTTCATGGCATGTATTCTATTGTTTTACTCACGGGCAGATGGAAGAGAAGGGACTAAGGGATCCCCTGGGCTCTTGCTGGGATGCTGGCTTGCTGGGTCCTCCTACCCTTAGGCTCTGGATTCCCCACTGGACAGCCAAGATCAGGATACTCTTGCTAAAAATCAGTGGAAGGTTTTTGATAGGCTGCATGGGCCACAGATAAAGAACCAGGCACTTTAACCAGATGAGAACCCCTTTGAAGTGTCCATAAACAAAGAGCACTCAGTTCCTTTCCCAGTAGGGAGCAAGGCCCTGTGGGCCTGGTTAGAGGCATGTCTCATTGGCTAGGGGCCAGCTTGCCCCTTTGATGGGAGTGCTCTTGGCATCTGCATGTCCAAATTCTGGTCCCCAACAGTCCTCAAGAACATAATGTCCTTCTGCCAGGTTCAGGCTCACTCTGTCTACCCCTACACTTGCTATTGGATCCTTGGCATTGAAGGATGGAGAACAGGCATCTCACTTACAGCCAGCAAGGCTTACAGTGAGGAAAGGTCCTAATCACCTTGGCAACCCTCTGCAGCCTGTGGGGTCCAGGCTGTGTGCATGTGTTTCCCATGGGCTTGACGTGGATTCTCTGAAAGGGAAGCAGCATTGGTCTTCTTGGAAAGGATCTTCACCAAAAGCACCACCTGGATGGTGGAGGTGAGCATGGATAAAAGGAGAAACTGTGGGGAATGAGGACAGAGAGTGTCCTCAGAAATGGACAGTCAGTAGAGACATGCATGACCAGGGAACAGCCAGCATGGAGATGGTTCTTAGATAAACTCTCCAAATGCCTCATGAGAGAGTTGGCCCTCTGGCAATGAGACACAGTTAGCTCATCACAGTACCAAAGTTGTAGGCTCACACTTTCTTTTCTTCAAAGTCCAGGTCACTCCAGGAGGAGCCAAATAGCTTAGTTCATTAGTAAGGAAAATGGTGATGGGGACAAGGGTGCATTTCTTTCCAAATCTCTCCTGCACACTGCTGACTTCTATGTATGGAACAAGGGGGCTATAGAATCGAGGAAGCCAGAGGTTCAATTGATGAATTGAGAATATGAGAATTGGAAATTCTCATATTCTACAATTTTTAAAGAAAACTGGCACTAAAGTGAACATTTTGATACCTGGAAGAACGAGAATTGGTCATTCTATGCCAAGTAGGTCTTCAAAAGCTATGAAATTGCTAACCCAACAGTGTGTCAACAGAATTGTCTCCCATACCAACCGGGGTTTGTTTCAAAGTGCAAGTCTCTTTTTGGTTTGTGTCCCTGCAGTTCATTGCAAGGGGGTCTGGATAGGTTCCCCACAGTGATAAACAATCAATGCAAGTGACGGAGGATTCAGCTCAATGCTGACACTTTCCCCCTAGACACTGCCCTATTTTGCAAGTCAAAGACTTACTGTCTCAAGCCTGCCCTCCACTTTAGAAGTCAGCCACCAGCCCCTGGCAAGTCTTTGCTTCTGACAGACTGGTTTCTGGAGCAGAGGTCCCAGCAACCTCTCCTCAGATATCAATGCCTGTCACAAGTCCACATTATAGTCTGTGTTTCTGACCCACTGACTGCCAACCTGTTTCTCAGGACAATCCTCACATTTTATTAAGTCTGTAGTGGTACCATGTTTTACCAGCTTGTTGTGTGGCAAAGCCACAGAAGGAATCTTGATAACAGGCAAGTGAGCAGAAAGAGATACATTTATTTAGAAGAGAAGAGAAAAGGAGAGGAATAAAAATGGGATCCCTGACTCAAAATGGCAGTATACCTCAGGGATTTGAGACCTCTTTTCCCTAATTATTCCAAAAACCCATCAGTCTCCTTAGGATTGTTTGATACCACTGTCCAAGCTAAGGCTCAGTGTCAGTTGTTTTTTGTTTTTTTTTTTTTTTTTTTTTTGAGACTAGGTCTCGCTATGGAATGAGGCTCATGCAGGCTCACGTTGCCCGGGGTACCACAGACTCAAGCAATCCCCAGCCTCAGCTTCCCAGGTAGTTGGGATTACAGGTGTGCGCCAACATGCCCAGCTAGTTTTTGGGAACTAGGTCTCACTGTGTTACCGGAGCGGGACTCGAACTGCGATCCCTAGCCCCAGCTGCTTCATAGGCTGAAGCTTACAGGCACGAGCCACCATGCCCAGCTTCAGTGTCAGTTTTTAGCTTTTGGAATTTTCTTGTCTCTGCCTGGAAATGTGCCACTATCTCTTCATCATTCTTCTACCAAAGGTGCTGGGTTACTTGCTTCAAATTTGGCGCAGATAGCCCAGAGCATAGCTAATTCATCTCCTTTGGAATTTGCTTCCTTTTTCCCCATTCTCCTGGTTTCCAAGATTTCTTCCATCATGCCAGGTCTCAATAGAATGATACACAGAACTCAGGTAACCCATTCACTCTCTAGATCACTCTTTTCACATAAAGGATACTAAAGATAGGCAACAATTGTCAGGGGAAAGAGCTGCCTAGACCAACATATGGGAAAAAGGAGTGGTGCTTCCATGTTCTGCCCAGACATGCCATTATCCCCCAAATCTACAAGTGTCTGCCAGCCCAGAGCCTCATCTTCTTGGGTTTGGATGAAATTTTCATGACATAGGTATGGTTGGCAACTTCCAGGTCTTGATCCCTCCCTAAAACAGAGGTCAGAGGAGTGGGACTGAAAATTTTGATTGGGGCTCAGGAGAGGGAGGTGATCATGCAAGACACTATGCAGGATAGAGTAGTAAATCTGCATGCACACATTGTTTATGGCCTGCCTGCTTTGAGGTAATTTTCTAGCTCCAGGATATGTCTGGAGGAGTGTCGAGCCAGTACCAGCTTCAGCACCCTGGGAGCAAGCATGAGGTCAGGTGTCCAGGAGGGTGATAAGGAGCTCCTGGTCTGGACATCACAAGCTGCTGACATTAGTGAAGGTTGGCTTGCTGCTGTCTTTGTTCAACTCACCATAAGAAGTCAGGTGGAAATGAGATTTTTTTTTTTTTTTTTGAGATTAGGTCTCGCTATTTTTGCCCGCGGAACCACAGGCTCACGTTTCCCGGGGTACCACAGATTCAAGCAATCCCCAGCCTCAGCTTCCCAGGTAGCTGGGATTACAGGCACGCGCCACCATGCCCAGCTATATTTTTTGGGGACTACGTCTTGCTACATAACCCTGGCGGAACTAAAACTGCGATCCCTGGCTCCGGCTGTGGCTTCCTAGGCTGCCGCTTATAGGCATGCGCCTCCATGCCCGGCCTGGAAATGAGATGTTACGGCGGTTTCTTTAGCATGTGAAAACACCTCCCCTCCCACCCCCCATCTTTCAGGTTGCTGGCTGTCTGGTTAAAGTATACCTTAAAGATTAAATTCCTACTTTATTGGCATTTGGTGGAGACAGATGGCCTGAACTCTGGCCTTCAGTTATAGGCTGACTGTGTGCAGCTTTAGAT
The DNA here is from genome assembly GCA_004024945.1 of Uropsilus gracilis. Lineage (NCBI taxonomy): Eukaryota > Metazoa > Chordata > Mammalia > Eulipotyphla > Talpidae > Uropsilus > Uropsilus gracilis. The sequence goes on from PVHY01031188.1 coordinate 4,312, forward strand.
GGTCCTGGGGTGCAGGGAAGGACCAGAGAATGAGCTGGCAGTGCCTGCCTGAGAATGCTGTCAGTGGAGGAGCCAGATAGCTAAACCCTATTTAGAATGGACAGGATGTGGAAAGATGTTCATGATGGGCTGTGCTGAAGGAAAATGAAAGCCTATTAAAATTGGCATGCAATGTGATCAAATTATTAAAAATGTGCATATTTGAAAACAATTAGATCCACCGGGCATGGTGGCGCATGCCTGTAGGTGGCAGCCTAGGAAGCCACGACTGGGGCTAGGTATAGTGGTTCAAGTCCCTCCGGGGGCATATAGCGAGACCTAGTCCCCCCAAAATAGCTGGGCATGGTGGCGTGTGCCTGTAATCCCAGCTACCTGGGAAGCTGAGGCTGGGGATTGCTTGAGTCTGTAGTACCCTGGGCAACATGAGCCTGTGGTTCCACGGGCAAAAATAGCGAGATTTAGTCTCAAAAAAAAAAAAAAAGAAAACAATTAGATCAAAATGTCATAGTGGTAGGTTGTCTGTAGGTGGCGGTTTGGTAAAGGACACTGAACTCCAGTCCTGGAGACAAGAATAAGGGAGAGTAGGAGGATGTTCTTCTCAGATCACGTATTCTCTCATCACTTCTTACAGACATAATAATAACAATTGCTGCCAATTTATTAAGCACTTAGTATGAGATCAGTGCTGAGCACATTCTGTAACTTGTTCAATTCTCAAAACCAATCTAAGAGGTCTGTCTGGTCCCAGGGTTTATTTTTTGCTGCTTCTCCAAGTGTGGTCTGAGTCCATGGACCCCATGGTCACTTGTGCAAGAGGGTGGGGGTAAGAGGGTAGGCAGAGTCTGTGTCGAGAAAGCTGCGTTTAGGCAAATACTTTTCTTCCTTTACAGATAGGAGATTTTCTATCTAAGAAGGGGAAAATCTGATTTCTTTCAACACTGATATTTTCTAAACTTTTTGCCATGACCAGCTATTTCTTTTTATTGGGAAAGAAAGGAAGGCATGTGGCATTGTTAGTGATGCTCAGGGCAGTGACATAAGGGGTGGATCAGCCAGGCACGGTGGCTCGTGCCTGTAAGCTTCAGCCTAAGAAGCGGCTGGGGTTAGGGATAGCAGTTCGAGTCCCGCTCCGGGCAACACAGCGAGACCTAGTCCCCAAAATATAGCTGGGTGTGGTGGCACGCGCCTATAATCCCAGCTACCTGGGAAGCTGAGGCTGGGGATTGCTTGAGTCCGTGGTACCCTGGGCAATGTGAGCCTGTGGTTGTATGGGCAAAAATAACGAGACCTAGTCTCCAAAAAAAAAAAAGGGGGGGTGTGGATCTGTGAAGTCCTGTGGGTGCTGGGAGAACAGGTTCAGATAGTCCTGCTTGGGAACACAGAAAAGTCACCCAGAGGAGACCTGTGATTGCTCTTAGGGACAGAACATGAGGTCACCAGGTGAAGCTAGTGAGAAGGGAGGGCCTTTTGGGCAGAGGCATGACATCAGGCCACAGGGACTATAGGTTCAGGATTGGATTGGGGGAAGCTTAAGAAATGAGGCTGGGTGTGGGTACTTAGGAGCTAGGGGTCCTTATTCTGAGGATGGGGGTTGGGGGAACACTAAGAAGTTTGGGTAGGTGAGGGATTGATTGGGGTCCTGGTCTGGAAGCTTGAGCTGGTGCTTCACAATGACCAGACATCTCAGGAGCAGAGGCCTTTGAGAGGTGGTAGCAGCTGCCCAGGTTGTAATTAAGCAGCAAACAATGTGCTAAAAATGTAAAATGCAGATGGATTTGAAAGACTGAGACCAATGTGGATTTGGCACCTTCTTTCCTCCCTACTTCTCTGGTCTCCATAGCTATGTGACCCTAGGCAAAACCCTTCTTTGTCTGGATGACTTAGCCGGTGATATATTTAGTAACTGGGTATGTATAGTAGTAGCCCCCTTCCCCATGCTCTCCAGATAGAAGCTGGTGACTTTTTTTTTTTTTTTTTTGAGACTAGGTCTTGCTATTTTTGCCCGTGGAACCACAGGCTCTTGTTGCCCAGGGTACCACAGACTCAAGCAATCCCCAGCCTCAGCTTCCTAGGTAGCTGGGATTACAGGCGTGTGCCACCATGCCCAGCTATTTTTTTGGAACTAGGTCTCGCTATGGGCCCCAGGCAGGACTCGAACTGCGATCCCTAGGCCCAGCCTAAGCGTACAAGCACGAGCCACCGTGCCTGGCTGGTGACTCATTTTCTCCTGTGAGTCACCCAGTGGGTGCCAAGCCTGAAGCTGCTGGTTCCGAAAGGGCCTGTAAGTACATCGAAGTCTGTGGGATTCACCATGGTGCCTGGGCACTATGGAGGACCTGGGTGCTGGGATCAGAGTTCCAAAAGGTGGGGAAGAGGAACACAGAGGCAGAACCCAGAGGAACCCAGACCGCTGGGTTCTGATCAGCACCAGTGCCAGCCTCCATGAGTCCCTGTCCTGCTGTATCTGGGTCCTGAGTCACTTCACCTGCGATGTCTAACTCAGGGAGGTCACCAGTGATTGGGGGAAATTTGCAAAACCACTGTTATCATGTGAGAGTACACCCAGGCCACTCTTCATGGATCAGGAAGGTGTATTTCCTGGGAAATGAATTTAGGAATCAGGATCTGGGCCCTGCTACCTGCTCTGTGACTCTGAGACTGTGGCTCTCCCTCTCTGAGCTTCAGCTTCCCATTGGACACACAGCTCAGAACTTCTGCACAGCAGGTCTGGGAGGAGTTAGTCACCGTCAGCTGGGTGGGGCAGCTTGGCTGCTGCTGAGGGGAATCTGGCTCTGTCTTCTGGCTCATTGAAGCAGCAGAAAAAGACAAAAACAAAACCCATACTGATGGGTAGCAGAAAGTTTGGCCTGGGTCTCACATTAAGCACCACCAAAGTAAACAAGTGTTTCCTCCCCTAATGGCACCGGTAGCTCCCTCCTCCCAGGGGACAGCACTCCCCTGGGAAAGGAAAACAAACGGATAGCAGTTCCTGCCTGGTAGATAACCCAGCACATGTGCTCGTAAATTTAATGTGTCTAAACATGTCTGCCATGTTTTACCTCTGCTTGGTTTTGGCATAAGAATGCAAATGTGTAATCTGAGCTTTGCAAAATGATATAAAAAGACCTGCAAATGAGCAGTCGGGGGCGCTGAGTTTCCCTTGACTCGGTAGCCCTCGGCTGAGCTTTCCTAATAAACTTTTTCTTTTATCCTTATCTTCCTGCGTCTGGGGTTATTTGTGCTGAGCCGCATTTGATTCAGGGCCTAACAATACCTGGACTGGTTCAGAACCAGTTCCCTTTGATCCCTATGAGTTTGTGGAGATTTTAGCAGTCTGACTTGTCTGGCTTTGCCCACGCTGCTCCTGCACAACAACCCAGCCACCGACACCCACCTTCCCAAGAGGACTCAGGAGTCGCTTAGAAAGGTGAGGAATCCTCGTGAGTTAGCGCGCGCGCACATACACACGACCCTCCAGCTCCAAAACCATCAGTTCAAAAGACTGACTCCAGAGTAGGTTTTGTTAAAAGGCCACCCTCACCCTTAGGTGGGTGGGGGCCGTGCAGTAAGAGGTCTCAGAGCAGTCTGGTCACGGGCAGGAGCAGGCGGGCGGCGAGCTCTTCAGCCTCGCTTCCCCGGAGGGGCAGTGACCTCCTGTAGGGCAGGGGGAAACGCTTAAATGTCGCCCATTTTTTCAAATGAGACTACCTTCCTCCTCAGGATGTGAGGTCCTGGAGCACCCGAGAGGGCTTAAACGGCTTGACCGCCAGGAGACGAAAGACACACATCAAGTGAGCATTCCGCGAACGTTTAGAAGAGAGCTCTTCCCTCTTGGGGTCTCAGCTTCCCTCCCTCCCGAGGGGAGTGAGGAGGCGTGGGCTCGGCACGCCTAGAGCCTCTCGGCGCGCCGAAGGCTCCCAGGCCCGCCCCAGTAGGGGGGTGGGGGCGGGACAGCCCCGAGGTCAGACGCTCGGGACAGTTCCCGGGCGGGTCCGGATAACAGCGGTCCGGCCTCTCCCCACCCCGACCCGTCCCACTCCCTTGCCCTCCCCCCGCGCTAGAAAGCCCCAACCCCCTCCAGCCCCAGAAGCGCGGCCGCTTTAAGGTCGGGCGGGGCCGGCTGGGTGGCGGCGCGGCACCTGGAGCTTCCCGGAGCCGGGCTACCCGGGAGTCTCGGCGAGGACGCGGAGCCGAGAAGCCCGGGCGGCGGCGCTCGGAAACCCAGCGCGCGCCCCGGTTGCCTGGCGGCGGGCTACCGAGCTCGGGCGGGGGCGGGGTTGGGGGCGGTCACCTCGGGAGTCAAGGGCGAGGCCCTGCTCGGCGCGATCTTGGGGCGGTGGTGGAGGGTGGAGGCGCGTAGTGCCGCCTCGGAGTGGCAAAGCCCCAGCGGGGAGCGCGCAGTCCCGAGGCGGATGCCCACCGGGTGAGGCCAGACTCCGAACCGAGTCAGGGGCGGCTGGAACTGAGACGACCGACCTAGGCTAGTGGGTCCGCGGAGGGCGGGACCTCTGGAAGAAACCCAGAATCGGATCTTCCCGCTGCGCGGAGAAGAGGGATGGGTCTGCCAAAGGGGCCGCTGACTAACGCCTGACGCTCCCTGCAGACCCAGGGCTCACGGTTCCCAAACTCGAGCCGCGCCATGCCCTTACCCCTGCTGGGCCCGGTGCGCCTGTACCGCGTCTGACTGCTGCCCGGCGATGACCGCGCCCGAGGTAAGTGTAAGCTTCCTTCTCTCCCACCTTCCAGAGCATCTTCGTTTCTGCTAAGGCCAAATCCACCTGAACTTCTTTCCTTCAACTTGACCTCGCTGACTTGGTGGGTTGGTGGGTAGAGTGGGAACGCCCATGTCTTCTATTTGTTTTACTGGTTGGATGGTCTTGGGCCTCAGTTTACTTGGTGGTTACATGGGGGTGGTTTGAACCCCTGCTTGTTGAGATAGTTTAGTTCATTACAGAGCAGTGGCTCCTAAAGTTCCCTCCTTGGTAGGAGGAAGTTAGGTGGTGGTGTGCCCATTCCACAGAGGAGGGTGCTGAAGCATGGAAACTTTCTGAGATCTGTGAATCCCCCAGCCCTTACTTCACTGGTTCAGCCTTTGGGAGAACAGTCTTGCCTCCCCTCTAATTCTTCTAACAGCTGCTGGAGGCTAGAGAGCTTGCCCTTCATGGGGCTGAGTAAACAGCCCCAGCAGTTGAGAAGTTAACCCCTGGACACAGATGGTGAGTTGTGGAGTGGGATCCAAAGCTGCCTGTCAGCCTGGCACTCAAGAGACCAAGTCCTATGTTCCCTTCCCTTCCCAGTCATGGGGGAGGCTTTTTTGTACCAGAAACTTGCTTCATTTAAGAAAATGTCCCTAAGAAGTGTTTAATGTGTCTGACATGGGGGAAGATGGCAGTGGACAGGGCCAATATGGAGCCTGGCCTGAAGGAGCACACTGTGTGGTGGGAGGATGAGCGAAAAAGAAATGAAAGAGGCTGAAAAGTGCTATGGCCCAAGAAGGCCCAGGGCACTCAGATGTTTGAAGTGTCACCAGCACAGCCTTCTTGGGTGAGGGCCGAGCTGAGTCTTGAAGGAAAATAGCAAGTTACCAGGCAGAGGAACCAGAGGTTGGCTTTGGGGATGGCGTGGATATGGGTTTTAGTCCCTTAGTTGTGGGACTAGGTTTCCTCCCAGATTCTATTCTTTTCCTGGGCAATTTTTTCTACCTAATTGAGATAACACTGTATGCATAATTTGGTATACATTTAAAAAAGATATGAGTATCTCCCCCCTGTTGTTCAGCATTTGTGTTAAACTAGCTTTTTAAAATGATCTCAATATTACATCTAAAGATTATGCCATGGTTCACATAGCATGTTTCTATAACTGAACTTTCAGACTTTTTCCATATTATGACCATTATGAAAGCAGACCATCTTTTTGCACAAAGTTTTGCTCTGGACATGAATTGCAGCTTCAGACTCACACCCACTCTCTTACTGGCCCTGGGTTTCTTTTTCTTTCTTTCTTTTTTTTTTTTTTTTTGAGACTAGGTCTCACTATTTTTGCCCGGGGTACCACAGACTCAAGCAATCCCCAGCATCAGCTTTCCAGGTAGCTAGGATTATAGGTGCGTGCCACCATGCCCAGCTATTTTTTGGGGACTAGGTCTTGCTGTGTTGCCCTGAGCAGGACTCAAACTGCGATCCCCAGACCCAACCGCGACTCCATAAGCTGTTGCTTATAGGCACGCGCCACCGTGTCTGGTGGCTCTGGGTTTCTGTATCTTCCATATCAAATGGAGATGATAGTACTAATGTCATTGTGATGGGGAGTGAGGCAATGGTAAGTAGCAAACCCCGAACCTGGACCCCACAAGTGCTCACTCTCCTCCCTCCCTGCCAGTAGGAGACACTGTGGGTAGGGGGGTATCTTCTACCCACTAGACAGATGAGGTCTCTCAGTCTTGAGAGGTCAAGTATGAACCTAGCCACCTTAATGGTTCTAGAACATTTCCTAGAAACTTGACACACATTATTTGTCATCTTCAAAAATAGCCTTGCAAAGTTGGGAGGCTTTTCTCCATTTCATAGATGGGGAAACTGAGGCACAGAACATGAAGAGAAAAATGACCTCTTTGAGGTGGCATCATGAAGCTCAGGCAGAGGAGGACTAACACCCAGGTCTCCAGTTCCCAGCAGGCTGCTCATGTGGCCCATTTCCTTTTCTCTCTCTTTTGTGTCCAGACATGTGACAGGGGCCGTGTGGCTTCTACTCTGCGCTACTGCTTGACGGTCAGCGGCATGGTGGTTCTGGTGGCCGGGACACTCTGCTTTGCATGGTGGAGTGAGGGGGATGTAGGTGTCCAGCCAAACCAGCCAACCTCACCCCCTGGGCACCCCGCTCCCAAGGCACCCAGTACTCTGCTCAGGTCGGTCAGCTTCTTCTGCTGTGGAGCAGGAGGCCTTCTGTTGCTCTTGGGCCTGCTGTGGTCCATCAAGGTCAGCACTTGGGGACCACCTGGATGGGACCCATATCACCTTTCCAGAGAACTGTACTACCTTACCGTGGAACCTTTGGAGAAGGAAAACTACAGGTCAGCAGGGCAGGGTGTTCGTCTGTTGGGGGAGGGAGGGAGGGAGACAAAGATCTGGCACCTTCAGGCATCAGGCATTTGCTAAGCAAACTCTCCTGGGATTCCTCCTTTGGACTAGGTCTAGCCTATACCTTGGCGACTTGAAGGCTAATGTCTACAGTCAGGAAGATTTTAAAGCTCTACAACAGAGGCAGATGTGGACAAAACAGAGTAAGAGAGCTGTGAAAAAGGGGCAGACATGGTCCTGTGGAGACATGGAGAAATCCAGAAAGGCTTCCTGGAGAAGGTGACAAATGAACTCACCTTGGTAGCAGATAGAGTAATATAGAGGTTGTGATCCCAGACACAGAAGTTGGATCCAATTGGAGTCTCCCCTGGTTTTATCACTAAATAGCTGTGGGACTTCAAGTAGATTGTGCAGTTCCAACTGAGCCTCAGCATCCTCATCTGAAATAAAATGGGGATAAAAGCCACAATAATAACAAACAGCTGGTAATATTTGCCATGTGCCTGACTCAGTTTTCTATGGTTTCATATATTTCCTCACGTGGACACAGTGGAGAGAAGCTATTCAGGCAGACATGTGCTAAGGGTCAAGGGTTGGAGGAGGGGTGGAAACAAAAGTTTGTCCTAAGATAGTATTTCTCAACTTTTTTTAAAAAAAACATTGTTTTCTCTAAGGGCTCCTTTAAGGCATTTTCTCCCCCTTAATTACCCCTCCTCAATCCCTGCCTCAGAATTTTATTTTTTGAGACTAGGTCTCACTATTTTTGCCTGTGGAACCACAGGCTCACGTTGCCCAGGGTACCACAGACTCAAGCAATCCCCTGCCTCAGTTTCCCAGGTAGCTGGGATTACAGGCATGCACCACCACTAGGGACTAGGTCTCCCTATGCGCCCCACGCGGGGTGCGAACCGCGATCCCTAGCCCCGGCCACTTCATAGGCTAAGCTTACAGGCACAAGCCACCGTGCCTGGCCCTCTTGCCTCAGAATTTTAATGCCATGAATATCTACTGCATAATTGTTCATGATCTGTATGTATATCTGTGCTTTACAGACAAAGTATCACCAAGATTCCAAGAACCAGTTTTTGCCCTAGTGAGGATATATGCATGGCACATGTAAAATAGTTACTTACTAAGTGTTGGGGTGCCTAACTATTAGGGGCCTGTTTGCCTCTTCTCTAGTCATGTCCACCCACTGTAAGGTGACGTCATCAGCAAGTAAGGTCAGCTTACTGTTGTCATTTGAGGAAGAAAGTGAGGGTCACATAGCGAGAAAGTGATAGCGCCAGCGGGCTACAAAGCTTGTCTTCTCCCACCCCTTTCTCTAAGCCCTGGATTTAAATGTATTAGGGGGCTAAGCCAGTTATCTCTGAACTGTTTGAGACCTGGATACCCTTCTTCCTTGATTCAAAGGGAAAATACATTCTGAGCTCAAGAATAAAGCTGAC
>PVHY01031189.1:0-12832 GCA_004024945.1 Uropsilus gracilis
GGCTGAAAGGCAGGGTCACCCTGGGAGAGGCTGAGAAGGAGAAGACGTCTGAGAGCCCAGAGGAGCTGGAAGATTCCTGGGCCTGGGGGGAGCGACTCGCCTGCCTCCCCGCCCCCACCTGCTGCCCAGCCCCCCCGCTGCCCTGCTCGGGCCCGGCCTCCCGTCCAGGGCTGCACGCCTGCTCCCCACGAGCGTGGATGCTCTAAGCCCCGCGAGGCACGGCCGCCCTCCCCACTGGGGCCGGTGAAGGCCCCTGCGTGGCGGCTGCGAGCACCAGGCCCCCCTCGCAGTCCCAGGGCCTGGGGTGTTCAGGCATCCGATGAGTCCCACTGGCACTGCCACAGGCCTGCCGAGCCTGCCGGAGCCTCTGGAGGAGCGGGCATGGATGGCACGGCCTCGCAGCTGCCCGGCGGGTGGAAGCCTGGCTCGCGGGTCTTGCCATGGGCGGGCACATGAACTGTGGAGCTGCCTCGGTTGTGAGGAGAACGAGGGCTGTGGTCCCCACCTTGGGTATGTGAGGATAACAAGGGCTGGTGCCACCTCAGGTGAGTGAGGGGAGCAGAGGCTGTGGTGGCCACCTGGGGTGTGTGAGGGGAATGAGGACTGTGGTGACCCCCTCACATGTGTTAGAGGGAATGGTTTCTGTGGTGACTCCCTCAGGTGTGTTAGGGGAATGGGTTCTGTGGTGGCTGCCTCAGGTGTGTGAGGGGAATGAGGGCTGCGGTGGCCCTCCTCAGGTGTGTGTGGGGAACAGGGTCTGTGGTGGCTGCCTCAGGTATGTGAGGGGAGCGAGGGCTGTGGTGACTACCTCAGGTGTATGAGTGAATGAGGTTGTAGTTATCACCTCTGGTGTGTGTGGGGAATAAGAACTGTGGTGACCACCTCAGGTTTATGAGGATAACAAGGGCTGGTGCCGTCTCAGGTGTGTGAGGGGATCGACGGGTGTGGTGACCACCTCAGGTGTGTGAGGATAGCGGGTCCTGTGGTGATTGCCTCAGGTGTGTGAGGGTAGCGGGTTCTGTGGTGATTGCCTCAGGTATGTAGGGGAATGGGGGCTGAGGTGGCCGCCTTAGATATGTGAGAAAATGGGATTGTGCTGACCATCTTAAGTGTGTGAGGGGAACGAGGGCTGTGGTGCCACCTCAGGTATGTGAAGTGAACGAGGGCTATGGTGACCACCTAGGTGTGTGAGGGTAATGGGTTCTGTGGTGGCCGCCTCAGGTGTGTGAGGGGAACAGGGACTGTGGTGATGACCTCAGGTGTGTGACGGGAACAAGGGCTGTGGTGACCGCCTCAGGTGTGTGAGGGGAAGGAGCGCTATGGTGACCACCTCATGTATATGAGGGTAACACGGGCTGGCACCACCTCAGGTGTGTGAGGGGAACGAGGGCTATGGTGACTGCCTCAGGAATGTGAAAATGAGGCTATAGTGAACATCTCAGGTATGTGAGGGGAACAAGGGCTGTGTTGGCCACCTTAGGTGTATGAGAGAAAAGGGGACTGTGGTGACCACCTTGGATATGTGAGGGGAATAAAGGCTGTGGTGAACACCTCAGGTGTGTGTAGGGAACGAGGCCTGTGGTGCTGCCTCAGGTGTGTAAGGGGAACCAGGGCGTTGTGACCATCTCAGGTGTTTGAAGGAACTGGGGCTCTAGTGACCACGTCAGCTGTGTGAGGGGAACGAGGTGTGTGAGGGGACTGAGGGCTGTGGTGGCCGCCTCAGGTGTGTGAGGGGAACAAGGGCTGTGGTGACCACCTCGGGTATATGAGGGGATGGGAGCTATGGGGACCATCTTGGGTGTGTAAGAATAAAGGCTGTGGTAAACACCTCAGGTGTGTGAAGGGAACAGGGCTGTGGTGACAGCCTCAGGAATGTGAGGGGAACGGGGCTGTGATGGCCGCCTCCTGTGTGTGAGGAGAATGGGGACTGTGGTGGCCAGCTGGAGTGTGTGAGGGAATGAGGAGTGTGATGCTGCCTCAGGTGTGTGAGGGGAATGGGGGCGGTGGTGACCATATCAGGTATGTGAGGGGAACGAGGCTGTGGTGACCACCTCAGGTGTGTCAGGGGAACGGGTTCTGTGGTGACTGCCTCAGGTATGTGAGGGGAATGAGGGCTCCGGTGGCTCCCCTCAGGTGTGTGAGGGTAACGGGGGCTGAGGTGGCTGCCTCACTTGTGTGAGGGGAATGTGGGCTGTGGTCACCGTCTCAGGTGTGTGAGGGAACGGGGTCTGTGGTGACCACATCAGGTGTTTGAGGGGAATGAGAGCTGCGATGGCCACCGCAGGTGTGAGAGGGGAACTAGGGCTGTGGCCACCGTCTCAGGTGTGTGAATGGATGAGGACTGTGGCGATGCCTCAGGTGTGTGGGGGAATGGGGTCTGTGGTGACCACCTTAGGTGTGTGAGGGGAACGAGGGCAGCTGTGGCACCCCTCAGGTATGTGAGGGGAATGGGGGCTGTGGTGGCTGCCTCAAGTGTGAGGGGAACAGGGACTGTGGTCACCACCTCAGATGTTTGAGGGAACGTGGGCTGTAGTTACCACCTCTGGTGAGTTTGGGGAATGAGGGCTGTAGTCCTCAGGTGTATGAGGGGAACGATGGCTGTGGTGGCCGCCTCAGATGTGTGAGTGGAATGGGAGCTGTGGTGGCTACTTCAGCTATATGAGGGGAACGGGGCCTATAGTGGCCACCTGAGGTGTGTGAAGGAATGAGGGCTGTGGTGCCGCTTTAGGTGTGTGAGGAAAATAAGGGCTGTGGTTGCTGCCTCAGGTGTGTGAGGGGTACCAGTACCGTGGTGCCACTACAGGTACGTGAGGGAAATGGAGGCTGTGGTTACCACCTCTGGTGTGTGAGGGAATGGGAACTGTGGTGACCACCTTAGGTGTGTGAGGAGAACGAGGGCTGTGGTGGCCCCTTGGGTGTTTGAGGAGAATAGGAGCTATGGTGGCTGCCTCAAGTGTTTGAGAGGAACGGGAGCTGTGGTGGTTGCCTCAGTTGTGTGAGGGTAACGGGGGCTGTGGTGGCCATTGGGGTGTGTGAGAGGAATGAGGCCTATGGTGTCCCTCGGTGTGTGAGGGGAACGAGGGCTGTGCCACCATCTCAGGTAGTGAGGGGAACGAGGGCTTTGGTGCCACCTCAGGTTTGAAGGGAATGGGGTGGCGGCCGCCTTAGGTGTATGATGGGAACGATAGCTTGGTGGTAGCCTCAGGTGTGTGAGGGGAACAGGACTGTGGTGTGTGAGGGAACAGGGGCTGTGGTAACCACCTCAGGTGTGTGAGGGGAACGAGGGTTGTGGTGGCCGCCTCAGGTGTGAAGGGAACAAGGACTGTGTTGCCAACCTCATGTGGTGAGGGGAACGAGGGCTGTGTTTAATACCTCAGGAATGTGAGGGGAATGGGGGCTGTGGTGACCACCTTGGGTGTGTGAGGGGAATAAAGGCTGTGGTGAACACCTCAGGTGTGTGAAGGAAATGGGGACTGTAATGGCTGCCTTGGGTGTGTGCAGGTAAAGAGGACTGTGGTGACCGCCTCAGGTGTGTGAGGGGAGTGGGGGCTGTGGTGGCTGCCTCAGGCATGTAGGGGAAGGGGAGCTGTGATGGCAGCCTCAGGTGTGTGTGAGGGGAACGGGGGCTGTAGTGGCCGCCTCAGGTGTGTAAAGGGATGGAGGGTTCCTGTGACTGCCTCAGGTGTGTGAGGGGAACCAGGGCTGTGGTGACCACCTCGGGTGTTTGAGGGGAATGCGGGCTGTTGTGACACCTTTTGTGTGTGAGGGGAGTAAGGGCTGTTGCGAACACTGCAGTTCTGTGAAGGGAACAGGGGCTGTGTTGACTGCCTCAGGTTGTGCGGGAACGAGGACTGTGGTGACCGCCTCAGGTGTGTGATTAGAACAAGGGCTGTGGCCCCACCACAGGTGTGTGAGGGGAACGAGGGCTGTGGGTGCTGCTTCAGATGCATGAGGAGAACAAGGGCTATGGTTGCCACCTCAGGTGTGTGAGGGAATTGGGGACTGTGGTGACCACCTCAGGTATGTGAGGAGAACCAGGGCTATGGTTGCCACCTCAGGTATGTGAGGGGAATGGGGGCTATGTTGGCTGCCTTGGGTGTGTGAGGGAATGGGGGCTGTGGTTACTGCCTTAGGTGTGTGAGGGGAACGGGGGTTTTGGTGGCCACCTCAGGTGTTTCCGGGGAGTGGGAGCTATTGCAGCTGCCTCAGATGTGTGAGGGGAACGGGGCTATGGTGGCCACCTGAGTTCTATGAGGGGAACCAGGGCTGTGGTGCCACCTCAGGTGTGTGAGGGGATTGGGGACTGTGGTGACCACCTCAGGTGTGTGAGGAGAACCAGGGCTGTGGTGACCACCTCAGGTGTGTGAGGGAAATGGGGGCTGTGGCAGCTGTCTCGGGTGATGGGAATGAGGAGGACTATGGTACTGCCTTGGGTGTGTGCATGGAACAAGGGCTGTGGTGATCAGCTCAGATGTACGAGGGGAACGAGGGAGGTAACTCCACCTTGGGTGTGTGTCCATTTTCAGACCCAATGGAACGAACTTGATCTCAGACCAGAGACCATGTATCCCGAGGGGGGTGTTGCAGGAGCTTCTTGTGCTCCCAGCACCACCTGAGTATATCCTGCCCCAGGCAATGGTGAGGCACCGCTTCTCTGGAGTGGTCATGTGGTGGAGTCCTCCCCTCCCCCGAGGACTCCAGTTTGCTGCCTGGAGAGTGTCCAGGATGGGACAGGGAGGGGCAGCCAAGGCGAGCTGCAGTCCTCCGTGGGCTGAGTTGGCTCTGGGTGAGTGAGTGGGGGTGAGGTCAGAGCTGCCCAGGTCTCCTCAAAGTGACGTGCGGTGGGCGGTGGGGGGTGTTGGGCGGCACAGTTGTGGGTGTCTGGCTGGCGCTGTGCTGGGTGGTGTGTGATGCCCACCCGGGCCCGCCGGGCCTGGGGGTATTGGTCATCTGGAGCCCTGACGTGAGAAATTAGAGAGTAAACGGCTTTGTTAGCGTTGGCAGCCGAGAGCAGTGGCAGAACATGCGCCCCACGGTCAAGAGCAAAAGCAGGAGCTCAGAGGAGACCCCGAGATGCCGCACCTGGCAGGGCAGGAAGTGGCTGCCGGAGCAGCTGCCATGCGTGCACGTGGCTGTCGGGTGGCCGAGGAGGACGTTAACATGCTGAGGAAACAGGAGACGCTGAGACCAAATGTGCTTCTGGAGGTGGAAAGAGGCCTCATCAAGAGGAAGTGAAGCCGCCCGAGAGGCAACAGGCCGACGCCACGAGGCTGAGAATCTGCCCAGCTCAGCCATGAGAACCCCGAGGAACGCGCAGGCAGCAAGTCCAAGCAGTTCAGCACAGAGAAGGCCCCAAGGCCGGCACGCTGGTGGCCGCAGGCGGAGGGAGGGGCCCCGGCCCCCCAGACGGCCCGCTCCGAGTGGGCTCGCCCTGCGCGTCACGACACAGCACGCCTGGCACCGAGCTCCAGCAGAGGGGGCTTTAATGGGCAGCAGCGGGCAGGAGACCTGTCAGCGTCCTTCCTCATAGACACCCTCCCAGCCCTGGGGGCAGTGCCCAACCCTGCGGGCTGGCCGAGCGGGCACCGGCCTCGGGGAGGGACAGGGCCCGGCGTCGGGAAGGAGGGAGCCACGGCCAAGCCCACCGGGGGGCCGAGCCCTCCAGGGCCGCCCCCCTCAGGACTCCCGTTACCGGCCGCGAGGCCAGCACGGCTGCTTCTCTGCGGCCTCTGCTCCGCGGCGGCGTCCTGCCTCTCCGGCCCCTCTTCCACCAGCAGCTGCTCTCCTCCCGGCCGGCCCGGCTGCCCACCCTCACCCAGCCCGCCCTGCCCGGGGCAGCCGCTGGCCGGGTCGAGCGCAGCGTCGTCCTTGCATCCGGCCAGGAGCCCACCGCGGTCTGCCGCCGCCAGCACGGCCGGCCCCACGGGAAGCAGCCCGGCTCCCCGCAGCGCCGGGGCCGAGCCGCCAGGCCCAGCCCGGCTGTGGGATGCGGGTCTGCCCGGCCCGTGCGCAGCCCGGAAACGCGCGCCACGCGGGCGAGGCCCGCGGAGTGGACGTGAGCTAACGCCGGCCCTGCTGGTGGGGACGTCCCGTGCGGCTGGGGCGGCCGCGTGGCGCCGCGTGACCGTCGGCGCCGTCGAGGCAGGTCCCCGGCGGCCGCCCGTGGGGCTGCAGATGCCAGGCGGTTCCAGGGAGGAGCCCCGGCGGCGTCTCCGGCGTCTGCCAAGCCGGCCCCAGGACGGCGGCGTCGCCTCGCAGAGGGAGAAGACGCACCCCTGGGCGGGACGGACGCGGGCCCACGCGGACGGCACGTCCTTGCCGACGGGCTTGCTGAGGCGTGGGCGTGGAGTCACAGGTGCTTCCAGATCGGGGACCCGGAGTGACGTCAGCCCTTACCTGGCACGCGGGAGCCACAGACCCAAGCGGAGCCCGGCTCAGGTCAGGAGTGGAGTCGGCCGGGTTGTCAGAGAAACCGTGCGGCGGCCTGGGGTCGGGCGGTGGCCTGGGGTCGGGCGGCGGCCTGGGGTCACGCGGCGGTCTGGGGTCACGTGGCGGCCTGGGGTCACGTGGCGGCCTGGGGTCACGTGGCGGCCTGGGGTCACGTGGCGGCCTGGGGTCACGTGGTGGCCTGGGGTAGGAGGGGCAGCCTGGGGTCACGTGGCGACCTGGGTCGGGCGGCAGCCTGGGTTCATGCAGTGGCCTGGGGTCGGGCGGCGGCCCCCAGCAGGACAGGGCGAACGGGCAAGCCAGACACTGAAAAGAAAGGCGTCGCTGAGAGCAGCAGGACACGTCTGTGAGCCCCGGGGCGGGGCCCTGGGATGGACGGGCCAGGCCTGGACCCGGGCGGCACCGGAGCGGTGAGCAGTGTGGCGAGTGCGGCCGCCCGGCCCCGGCACGCTGGTCCTCAGTGGCAGCCCCACCCTGCGCCTTGGCCCCTGGTCACCCGAGGGAGCTCAGCGGGCAGGGACCCGGTACCCCGAGCCAGGGGTGCGGGGCCCTGACCTCTCCCTCGTCCTCCCCCCCGCGGGGCGCCAACGTGTGGGTCCGAGGAGGGCCCCGCCGCGCTGGCCCCAGGCCGCCTGTGGGCACTGGGGAACGACCCCCCACGCCCGTCACCCGCCTCCCCGTGCTGGCCGCCCCTGCGAGCCCGAGGGCAGGGTCAGCGAGGCTGCCTGGCTGCAGGGAGGGCCCGGCGCTTTCCAGGCGGGTCAGCTGACCGCCTCACGGGCCGCCCCGAATCACCAGCCGTTCTCACGACGTGAAGCCCGCGCCAGGGCGCCTGCAGCCGGCGCGGCCGCGCGGGGCCGTGACACGCACGCACCGAGCCACCGTGCTCGCGGGCGGCCGCCCCCCGTGTGGCCTGACTGCTCTTGGTTCCTCGAAATACGACCCTGAAGGCAAACCTATGAGACCCCAGCCCGGCCGCTCCCCGCGTCTCCCCGCCTCTCCCCGCCGCTCCCCGCGTCTTCCCGCCTCCCGCTGGCCGCGGAGGCTCCGGGGGAGGCAGGAGGCGGTCGCCCCGCCGGGCAGGGCGCGCCCGGGAAGGATGCTGCGGTGCCGTGGGGGTGCGGGCGGGGCCCAGCCTGGCGCCCCGGGCGAGGCGCTCCCCGCCCGTCCGGATCCAGCCCATCCTGGCCCGGGCTCCCTGGGGGCTGGCGTCCAGGGCCCAGCGCTCCCCTGGAGCAGGCGGGTCCCGCGGAGGAAGCGTCTGCGGGCAGGGGGCGAGGGGCGAGTGTCCGGCGGGGGAGGCAGCGCATCGGCCGGGCCACCGGCCCCGTCCAGCCCGTCACCTCGTCCCGGCGGTGCCAGGAGGTGGGCAGCACCTCTCTCCTGGGCTCCGAGCCCAGGGCCGCGTGGGGGGCACAGGCAAGGAGGGCTTGGGCCCTGGGGGCTCCAGCGGGGCCCACCTGCGGGCCATGGAGACATGGACGCCGCCCCTCCCTGGCTGAGGAGAGGCCGCTGCAGGCAGCTGGGACGGACAGACGGACGGATGGACGGACGGACGGACGGACGGACGGACGGACGGAGACTAGTGCTTGGGCCAGTTCTGGTGCCCACGGCCTCGCGCACGTGCCTTCCCACCAGGCTCCAGTTTTCCCGCTCATCCTGGTCCCTCAGCCCGTCCACCCCTCGCCGTCCATCTCCACCACCTCCCCGCCCGCCCGCCCGTCCACCGCCTAGCACCGGGGCGCCCCCGAGCACCCCCAAGTCCTGGCGGCTACGGGGGCAGACGTGGACGTCCCCTTCCGAGCTGCGCCCACGCATTCATGGGGGGGCCGCGGGGGTCTGCAGGGAAGGGTGCGACGGCGGGGGGCGGGGGGCCGCAGGGGCGCCTCGGCCACTGCCGGGAGCGCGGAGCGGCTGGCGGGAGCCAGGCCTCAGGATGCCCCCCCCCCCGCGTCACGGCGTCCCCCGCGGCTCGGAGGCAGGACAGCGCGGAGCTCCCCACGACGGCCGGCTCGGGGCCGGGCAGCGCCCCTATGACCAGAAAGCCCGGCCTGCGGACAGTGACTGGCCTCTCGGTGTCGCTCCAGAGGCTCCTCCCGGCGGTCAGCGACGCAGCTGCCAGGTCCCGGCCACGCCCCCCATCGGGGGGGGCTCAGGGCACTGGACGCCGGCTGGGCACCGGGGGCTGGCCCTGGGGGCTGGCCCTGGGGACAAGGCAGCGCGTGGTGGGGGAAGCACGACCTCGCTGTGCAGCAGGACCCCACCGCCGGGCTTGGGGCCGCGGGCGGCAGCCTGGGCCCCGGCGACGGGGTCTGGACCGAGAGCTCTCAGCCACGCCCCTGCTCAGCCCTGCGTGCAGCCGGCGTCCACGTCCACGTCCCGAGCCCCCGGCCCCTGTCTGTGGTCTCCGGCCTCGACTGCGCCCAGCCCCCAGGTGCCTCCGCCCCTGCCTGCCCCAGGCACCACGGCCTCCCTGCCCAGCCGGGAAGCCGCCCGTCCCCCCAGCCTGGAGATGTGGCCTCGGGGCCGCCGGCTCTGCCTGGCACGGCGTCTGCCAGGCCCGCCTCGGGCGCCCGGTAACGCCCCCGTGAGCCCACCCGCCCCCTGCGGGGAAGGGGCTGGAGCCCTGGGCTGGGCGCAGCTGCCTGGGCGCCCAGCTGGCAGGGCTCCGCGCCCTCCGCTGACGGACCATCCGCAGGCCGCTCCCCGGCTCGCGTGGGGACCCCGGGCAGCCGGACCTGCAAGGTGGGCGCCCCCCCGCCCCCGGGCCCGCCCCCCCGCCCCGGCCCCGGCCCGGCCAGGCCCCGCGGCCCTGGGACCACGGCAGCCCGGACGCTGTGCAGCCTCGGCGTCTGGAAGCAGCGGCCCCACCCGCGCCCGCGCCCGGCCGGCCGGCCCTGGCGGCTCCTCTCCCGAGACAAGATGGAGGCGGGCGCTGCCCAGCGGCCTCCAGCCCCCCGCGGCTGAGCGCGCTCCTGCAGGGCCCGGCTGGCTCGGCCCGGCGCCCGCTCTCCGGGGCAGCGATGCGGTGGGCAGGGACGGTGCCCCCCAGCGTGGCCTGCGGCCGCCCGCCTCTGCCGGCCTCTCGGCGCCCTGGACCCCGGGCCACGCCCCCACGCACGGAGCCCCAGGCCCGCGCAGACCAGGCCTCGGGCAGGGGACGTCAGGTGCCTGGAGCCGGGCGGGGGCCCGTGGGCACCCTCGCTGGTGCCGCCGCAGGCGGGCGGGCGGGCAGGAGGGACGCCGGCCTCCCGGGCGGAGGCCGGGCCCCAGGAGCGCAGAGGTCGGGAGGCCACGGAGGCCGGGCAGCCCAGCGAGCGAGGACCGCCCTGGGTCCGCCCTGCACCCCGAGGCGCTGGCCCTCGGGAGCCCGGTCCTGGGCGTCTGCCCCGCTCGGCGTCCGGCCAGGAGGGGACCCCGCTGCAGAGCCTTGGCGGCAGGCTGGGCGCTGGGCAAGAAGGGCCGCGGAGCAGCGCCCCGAGCGCCCCTGGGTGCCCAGCAGGGGCGGGCACAGGCGGCAGCGGAGCGGCTCCTCCCCGCCGGGCGGTCGCTCAGCCGGGGGCACGGCCAGGGGCCGAGCGGCGCCGGGCACCCCCTCTGCCGCCCTCCGGGCCAAGTCCAGCGACGCCTGCGGGAGCGAGCGGCCAGGCTGGGCGTGCCCGCTGCCCGCTCACGGCCTCCGGGAGGCTGCAGGCTGCCTGGGCAGGGGCGCTGGCCGGGGCGGGGAAGGGGGAGCCGGCCCACACCCGCCCGGTGGAGCCCGGCGCCCACCAGAGGGCACACCTCGCCCTCGGGCGCTTAGCAAGGGGCGCCTGGCGCTGGCCTGCCCGCCGGGCCCAGGGTCGTGGCCGCGGAGGGCAGCCAAGGACGGCCCTCAGTCGCCCCCTGGGCTCGCACCCCCCAACAGCGCCCCCCCCCGTAGGGGGCACCTGGGGCCTCTCCAGGATGGGTCCCCAAGCTCAGGCCTGCGCCCGCCCCTTGGCACTGCCCGCCCCGCCCCGCCCCTGCGCGGCCTCGCCCCGCCCCAGGCCCGGAGTGGGCGCGGCTGGAGGCGGGAGGGGCGGAGCCCGGTGGAGAGGCCGGCCCTGCTCCTCCCTCCTGGGCAGCCCCAACACTGCCCTCTGCAGGACTCGGCAGGCGGCCCCTGGTGGAGGAGGGTCCCAGGGAGACCTCGGTGCCCCTAGGCCCCAGGGAGCGGCAGGAGGCGCCCACGGGCAGCGGGCAGGGTGGCGGGCAGCCGCCCTCGAGGCTCCCCAGGCCGCCCCAGCGGGGCTCAGAGGGCGGACCCGGCCTGCCCGCCGTGCCCTCCCGTGCCCGTGGCCAGGTCGGGAGCCGCCTGCGCCGGCTGCACAGGGCCGGCCGAGGCCCTGGAAGGCGGGTCCCTCGGGGCGGTCCGGCCTAGGGCAGCCCGGGCAGCTCGTGTCCGCTGCCAGGATCACACGCGGGGCCAGGCCGCGGCCGCGGAGGAGGGCGTCTGCCGGCGACTGCGGGTGGACGTGGGCGCCGGCCCCTGGGGGTCCGCGAGTCCTGCAGTCGCCTGGGGCCCGGACGCTGGGGCTTCTCGGGTCACAGAGGGGACCCCCCTGCCCCGGCCCGGCCGCCGGGGGAGCAGCGAGGCGCCCACTTTCCTTGGCGGAGCTGGCCGCGTGGCCGGGCTGGACTGCGTGGCCGGGCTGGAGGTGTCCGCCTAGGCGGCACCGCAGGCACCTCGCCCGGTGGCCCGGAGCGGCTGGGTGCAGGCAGGCACGGAGCTGCGAGGCAGCGCTGGGCAGCGGAGCCGGCAACGGGCAGCCCTGGCCGGGAGGGAGCCGGGCAGCCCGGCCGGGGAGTGCCCGCGCAGGCCGCAGCGGGGCTGGGGTTCGTCTGTCCTGATCTTCAGGGATGCACCGCCTCGGGCAGCGGGAGACTGAAGCCCTTTGCTGGCTGGCAGCGGCGAGACCGAGCCGCAGTGGTCGGGGCAGCCGGGGGCAGCGGCGTGGACAGGTCTGTGCGGCAGCAGCGGTTCTGGGGAGCCGCCCGGCCCCCTTCCCTCGAGACAACGGCGAGCTCAGGCCCGGCTGCAACCTCTTAGACAGAATGACCCACAGACCCGCAGACCGACCCCTGGACAGACCGACCGACGGACCGACCGACCGACAGACAGACATACTGACCCCCAGTCAGACCGACAGACAGACGGATAGACAGACCGACCCCCGGACAGAGCGACAGACAGACAGACGGACAGACAGACCGACAGACTGACCTCTCCACTCTGCCCCTTGCCGGCCACCCAGGTGGGCTCCCAGGCCTCCCCAGGAGCCCCCCAAGCGGGTGCTGCCAAGACCGGCGCCCCCGCCCCAGGGAATGGGTGTCCACACAGCGGGGGCTGGGGCTGGGGCTCTTGGGGAACCGTGCCCTTGGGCAGCGCTGGGGGCTGGGGTGAGAGTGCCTGGGCCTCCTGGGCCGCCTGGGCCTGGGGCAGGGGCAGGTGGGGCTGAGCCACAGGAGGCTGCGGCAGGGGTTGGGGGCCGGCCCCTGCGGGCCAGCGGGAGGCCCCGGAGCCCATGGGTGCCCTGAGCCCCGCAGCTCCGGCCGACACTGCCAGCTCTGCTCCGCCTGCCGCGTGCCCTCCGGGCGGGCAGCAAGGTGCCCCCTCGGCCACAGCCAGAGCTGAAGGGCCAGCAACGGCAGGGACCTGAGGCAGCCTGGAGCGGGCTGCGAGGCAGCTGGTCCACGCCTCCCTGCCCTGCCCTGCCCCCTCCCTGCCCTGCCCCCTCCCTGCCCTGCCCCCTCCCTGCCCTGCCCCCTCCCTGCCCTGCCCCCTGGCCGGCTGGGGTGGTCTGGCCCAGTGCTGGTGGCCTCCTGTAAATCAGGGGGGCAGCGTCCCAGGTTCCTTCCTCAGCTGCCCGGAGGGTGAGCGAGGTGCCCGGCGAGGAGCCGGTGCCAGGCCCGGGGCAACTGCGGTGGGGGCTGGAGGAAGGGCTGCGGGCCCCCAGGCCCAGCCCGCTGCTTCCTCCAGGGCATGGAGGTGGCCCTGGGTGTCCGGCCTGGGTGTCCGGCCTGGGTGTCCGGCCTGGGTGTCCGGCCTGGGTGTCCGGCCCGCCCCACCCGCCCCCGAAGGCTGACGTTGCCTACCGGAGCGGATGGCCAGCGCGGGCAAGCCGGGGAGGGGGCCCTCTGGGCGACCCCAGCTCGGGGCTGCCCCCAACGTGCCTGCAGGCGCAGCTCCCTGGACGGCCAGGCCTGGTCAGCTCCGGGGCCGCGGGGGCAGCAGGGCGGGCCTGGGCCGCTGGCCGCCTGATTTACAGGCCCGCCGGGTGCCAGGGCGGCGAGGAATGCTGGGCCCACGCGCGGGCCTGGCCGCCCCAGAGCTGGGAGCGCGGAGCCCGGCCGGGAGGGCCGC
>PVHY01031190.1:0-12824 GCA_004024945.1 Uropsilus gracilis
AGAACTAATCTCAAAAAAACAAAACAACAATGTACACATTGCATGTGCTCCGGATAGGCTATCATTGGTGGTAGCACATGACCTGATGTAGAGATAGAATGAGGAAGACTCAAGGAGAAACTGGGCTGCAGACCAGTAAACTGAGTCAGTGAGTCACGGGTTGTTCATCCAGACCCCTCGACTGTATTTCTTAGGTTACTGTCCTCAGCAGACTCAGTTTATCCTGCTTCACCTGATGATCATGCTTTAATTTGACAATAGTTGAACAGAGGTTGAAATGTTCTTATGAGTATAATATTAGGATGTAATAGATGATTCAGGACCTGTGTCAGTTTTCCATGAACTGATGCACTGCTTGCAGCTATTTGCTTCAATAGATGTGCTTATTCTGATGTCTTTATAAAACACAGTAATAGTTTTATCAATGGAGTTGTAAACAACAAATCTGAAACAAAAAGTCCATGAAGCCACAAGTGGCCAGTCATCTCACCCCAGTCACCATTTTCAGTCCCAAAGGTCCCAAAGACACATGTCCATGATGGTGCCCCTTTGCCCCTCCAAACATGAAAGGTAGGCACGCTGCAAATTCCAGGCTTTCTCCACCGTCTTCTCTTGGCTTCTTCTCTCTCCAGTGTCCGAGCTGCTCCGCTTCTCCAAGGCTCTTCAAACTTCCACAACTGCTGATGCACAGATCAGCTTTCCAAATCCCTGGCCATCTCCAGGCACCAACTCACTATGCCACCTTGCTCCGGTGCCGCACTCTCCACACTGGTCACTCTTCTACCGGTCACCATGGCTCCTTGCCACCACCAAGCTCAATCTTCCAGGGGGCTTCTGCCCAGCTTGGTCACTTAGACTCCTCTTTACCCACCTGACATTCTCATGTCTCTTTTCCCCAAAAGCCTCTCTCCCCAAAAGTCTGGCCCTCCAGTCTCTGCTCCTTTCCTTTTTATCTTTTTTTTTTCTTTTTCTCCTAAAAGCCAAAGGCACCGATTTCCTTCTACACACCCTCTTTGTGATACATTTCCTCTTCCACACCTGCCTTTGCAGCAAAGTAAAACTACCCTTCCTGTTTAGGTCACTTTCACCTCTGTGTTGTTCAGACACAGCTAAGGACATCAATACCTAAATTTCAATACTTTCCATATTGGGAGCTTCAATACTGCCCACACTGAGGAGCCAGCTTCATTAGTCTCTCAAGCCAGCAAACCAACAAAATAGTGGCACTTTCAAAATCCGGCTTTGCCCCCCAGCTCTTCCCACCCGAGCAGCAGTTGCAAGAGTCACAATGCTATACAAACAACAAGATTTATTAACAAGGAAAACCAAAAGTCACTAAGGCCACACGTGGCCATTACCTTACCCCACTCACTATTCAGTTCCAAAGTCCCCAAAACACCCCCAGGATGAAGCCAGGGAACCAAACAAAGAAGCTCAAATCCAAGATGGCTTCTCTCCACCCCTCCAAACTGAAGGGACCTGAAGCAGGCATTTTACGAAGTCCGGTTTTCAACCAGACACAAATTCCGAGTTTCAAGCTCCATGCTTTCCAGTTCTTCCTAGTTCCAAGCTCCCCAAGTTCAGCTTCCAGCCTTCTCTTTTGCCTTTTTCACTGGTGACCCCAGGTCCTCCTCTTGCTTCTACTCCCTCTAGCATAGCAGCTTTACTTCCCCCCAGCCTGCAGCAGCCACAGCTTCAGGCACCTCTACCTGCTTCAAAACAGCAGTGCTCCCAAGGCAACTACACAAAACTCTCCCCTGGAGCTGCAGCCTGGGCCCTTTATTTCACTAGGCTGCAAACTACTACTCTGCTCCCATTTGCAAACATGTTGCCAATATCAGCAAGGCCCAGCTAGTGGAGCTGCTTCACAGCAAAAGCTCAAATCCTTGATCTCAAATTCTGGGGGCTTCTAGAGCCCCAACCCCTATGTCTGCATCCACAATGACTGGAATGAAAATCCTCCAGACTCCCTCACTATCAACACTGCTCCTCAGATTGTCCTTTATAAGGAATTTTCACCTCAGAGCAACCTACCAAAAAGATACTTCTCCTTAGAATGTCTTTTATGGGGTTTTTCTTCTCAGAAAAAAGTACCCACAATATGCTTCTTTTCAGAAAGTCTTTTAAAGGGATTTTTCACCTCAGAGAAATATACCCATAAGATAGTTCACATAAATTTTACAGGAATTTTTCACCTAGGAGGAGACTACCCAAAGATACCTCTGCTCAGATACCATTTTGATATTGGGTGCAAAATGGGCCAGAAGCCTCTGACCAACAAGACAAAGAAAAAAAGCATTTTAAAATGCTGCTTCTGCCGCCAGGATTCTTTCACATTCTTACCACCCTCACATAGCAGTTGCTTGTTGACAGCCAGTCACGAAGTAATTGAACGGTCCCCAGGGGGAGAGTAAGGACTGACTGAGTCAAATGGCTCACAGACTCTATCTCACTCTCTCTAGACTATGGCCCCCAGTTTATGCTAGACCAGACTTTTACAGTCACCAACAAAGGGGTTTCACCTGACACTTCTCAAGTCATGGCCAAACCTATTTCCCCTGAAGGTGGTGTTCCAACTAAGCAAACGTTCAGCAGCTTTATCAAGGCAGGCCAATAATGAGAGCACATACAGCTCCAGACAGTGGCCAGTCAAATGCTATTTAAACACCAATGTTTTATTAACAAATAAAATTAGCCAGGAAAATAAAAAGTCCTTACTGCCACAAGCGGCCAGTTATTTTACCCCAATTACCATTTAGTTCCTGTGACAGAGGGATAATGTGTCAGTGGTACAGGGGAATGACGCAGTTAAAAATTGTATTGGGAGCCAACCGTGGTGGCGTGCAACTATATCCCAGCCTAGAATGCGGGAGGCTGAGCCTGGGAATTGCTTGAGTCCTTGGGTTTGAGACCCTCCCGGGGCAACTTAGTGAAACCTAGTCTCAAAAAATAGCTGGATGTGCCTATAATACCAGCTACCTGGGAGACTGAGACTGGGGATGGCTTGAGTCTGGGGTATCCCAAGCAATGAGAGTCAGCGGTTCCCTGGGCAACACAGCAAGACCTAGCCTCAAAAAAAATTTTTATTGGTGCCAAAATGTCCTGGTGGGTGGAGTCTGAAAAACCCAGAAAAGAAAATGGGAAGTGGGAAGAGAGGGTGTGTAAAAGGGAGGAGCAAGAAGAAAAAAAGGTAAAAGGAGGAAGGAGATGAGAATTGTGGACACATAGACAGGCCCACATGGCCTGCTAGGGGAAACCCCTGAAAAGTGAGCTGGAGGTGGCAAGGAGCCATGGTGGCAGAGTGGCCAGCAGAGAAGTAGCTGGTGTGGAGACGGATGCCAGCATGGCATGCTGGGGGTGACCGGGGGTTGCTGAGGGCAAGCCTGGTGAATGTGGCCAGATGCCACTGAAGGCAGGTCTAGTGGAGGAAGTGTGTGGAGCCGCAGCAAGATGGCATATTTGGAAATCTGAGTTTGCATCGGCAATTCTGGAAGAAATTGAAAGAGCCTTGGAGAAGCAGAACAGCACAGAACACTGGAAAAAAAGCCAAGAGAAGATGCCAGGAAAGGCTGCACATTGCAGGGTGCCTCAGGTTTGGATCGGTACCATATTGGACAAATGTATGGGACTTTGGGACTGAATGGTACTTGAGGTGAAACAACTGGCCACTTGTGGCATCAGGACTTTACGTTTTCCTGGTGAAACTCCCTTGTTAATAAAACAAGTTATTTAAATTGCATTTGACTGGCAACTGTTTGGCGTGAGATGGATCTGGTAAGAAAACTGGGTGGCAGTAACCACATTTTTAAAATACCACATTTTTCCAATGGCTTGCTAGTTGGCAGCTTCTGCCCATTTTTGACCCGATTTGATCAGGATGATGCTCAGAGATGGAAATTAAGGTCAGGTTTTTATAGTAACATGTAGGGTTGTTTTTTTTTTTTTTTTTGAGAATAGTTCTCGCTATTGTTGCCCATGGTCTCAAGCAATCCCCAGTCTCAGTTTCCCAGGTAGCTGGGATTACAAGTGCATGCCACACACCCAGCTATTTATTTGGGACTAAGTAATGTTATATTGCCCCAGAAGGGTCTCAAACCACAATAACCAGTTCCAGCTGCTACTCCACAGGCAGTAGCTTACAGGGACACGCCACCATGCCCAGCTCCGTATGGTTAAATTCTTCCTTGAAGCAAAAGCCCTCAAGATTCTTGCTCAAGTATTTGCTACACTTAGGAGATAGGACAAAACAGGAGATAGCAGACAATGATAAGAGCTTGACTCACATCTTTGTTTTTTTCTTGTTTTTTTTTTTTGTGTGTGTTTGCTTCTGCATCTTGCCTTGAGAATATAAACCATTTCTTTCATAATGGTGGGCACTGTTCTCTGCCTGTTGTTATGGGGGAGACAGTCCTGACCGGTTAATAAAGTCTCTTTTCAATTAGACTTAAGAATCTTGTCTATGTGTCGCTACAGCCCCAAAGGTCCCAAAGACACATGTTCAAGATGGTGCCCCTTTGCCCCTCCAAACCTGAGGCAGGCACTCTGCAAAATCCAGTCTTTCTTTTTCATCTTCTCTTTACTTTTCTCTCCAGCATTCCAAGCTGCCCAGCTTCATCAAGTTTCTTCAAACTTTTCCAACAAACAGATGCAAAATCAGTTTTCCAGATCCCTGGTTTTCCCAGGTATCAGCTTCCCAGCAAACTTATATGCCACCTCACTGAGCTCCACGCACTTCCTTTACCAGGCCCACCCCTGGCAGTGTTTGGCCAAATTCACCAGGCCTGCCCTCAGCAGCCCCTGGTCACTCCCAGCCTGCCATTCTGGCATCCCACTCTACAGCAGTTACACCTCTGCCGTCCACTCTCACACCATGGTTCCTCACCACCACCAGCTCACTCTTCCCTGGGACTTCCGCCCAGTCTGACCACTCGGGCTGCTCCTTCCTGGTCCGCCATTCTCATCTCTCCTGCCTCTCTCCTGCTCCTCATTTTCTGAGCCCTTATGCTCTTCTCGTTTATTCTTGAAGGTCTTTCTCTCAGACCCTGCCCATCAAAACAGTATGGCATCCAATACAATTTTCAACTAAGTCACCCTGTATTGTTAAGCTGCCGCAAACACAGACTATCAGAGAAATAGGCAAATAGAAAGTTTTATTAAAAGACTCAGCTGAGAGCACTTGGGTCTCAGAAGGAAAGTAAGACCCAAGGCCTCGACCTTTGTTGATTGCAGGCAATTTATAGGGTTTACAAAAGCTCAAAATACATTTCCGTATACAGGCAGTTTCCTGCGTGATGCGGAACAAAATTGGCATAGACAAAATTGGCATAAAATACAATTTGTGACACTCTGAACATCCCTAAGAAATAATACCTCCATGGGACTAGGCCTTTACACCTTGGATAAGTTCTTTTCTTTTGCACAAGCTGTTTTTCTTCCAATTAAGGGAAGGGTAAGCAGCTGTATCCGTTTGTTATCTTGCTTTTAGCTTCCCCTGCCCCCACACAGCCTGGCCTGAGTTAGCTAAAGCTAGGAAAAGTTCTATAAAGACCTAGTTGAGTCTCCTTTGACCTTGAGATGCCTGCATCTCAAGCCAACTTCTAGGCCTAGTGGTTAACACTTTAGCTTTCAGTCTTGAGGGGGGTTTAACTCATTTTTACACTATCAGTGTAATATAGATATTCCCCTTCAGTAAATGATACCCAAAACACTTTTCATAATGGCTTTTAAGAAACTTTCCAACCCAGGAAAATTACTGAAGATACTTTTCCTCAGACTGTTGATTATAGGTATAATTTTTCTTAGAGAAACATACTAAAAGGATACTTCTTCGCACTTGTTGATTATGGGATTTATCACCTCATATCAAATAAATCTTTTACAGGAATTCTCACCTATAGACACCTACCCAAAAAAATGCTTAAGACTTCTAGCCCAGTTGAAAGCGTGCATGTTATGCAGTGCTGGAGGCAAAAGGCTCAGGATCGCTTGAGTTCACCAGTTCTAGACTACCCCGGGCAGCATAGTGAGACTTGGTCTCAAAAAATCAGGTGGGCACATAGAGGGTGCCTATAATCCCAGCTACCTGAGACGCTGGGGAAATGCTTGAGTCCGCGGTACCCCAGGCAACTACGTGGACTGTGGTACCCGGAGCAACAGAGCGAGACCTAGTCTCCAAAAAAAAAAAAAAAAAAAAGACTTCTAAAGGGATTTTTTTTCACCTCAAACAATCCTACCCAAATGATACTTCTCATAGTATATACTACAGGGATTATTAAACACAGAGAAACCTACCCAAAGATAACATGTCCTCAGAATGCCTTTTATAGGGATTTTTCACCTCAGAGAAAACTGCCCTAAAAATACTGCTTTGTGGATTGTTGGTTACATGGACTTTTTACCTTGAAAATCTGCACAAAAATATTTTCTCCTCAGAATGTCCTTTTCAGGAACTTGTCAGCAAAGGAAAATAGATTCAAAATAAGTTTCTGTTCAAAATGCCTTTATTGGATGTTTCACCTCAGAGAAACCACCCAAAAGTTACTTCTCTTCAGAATGTCTTTTGTACGGATCTTTCACTGCAGGGAAACATACCCAAGGGTACTTCTCCTCAGAAAGTCTGTTCTAGAAACTTGTCATCTCATGGAAACGTACCCCAAAGGTGCTTCTGCTCACATTGTCTTTTACAGAGATTTTTCACTTCAGAGAGACAGACCTAGAGTTTTCTTCCTCCTCCAATATCTTTTGTGAACCTCTCAGAAAAGCCTACCAACAAGATACTTCTCAGAATGTTCTTGATAGGGACTTTTCACCTCAATGAATCCTATTCAAAAGAAGCTTCCTTGCAGATGCCATTTAAGGGATGTTTTTCAACTCGGAGACTTACACACAAAAGATACTTCTCCTCTGATGTCTTTCATGCAGAGTTTTAACCTCAGAGACTCGTGCTTTAAAGATATTTCACCTCAGGAAAAATTACCCGACAGATATTACTGCTCAGAATGTATGTTAATATACATTTTCCCCGACAGGAAAACAAACCCAAAGCCTTCTTCTCAGAATGACTTTAAACAGATATGACCTCTGAGAGACATACCCAAAGATACTTCTCAGAAAGTTTTTATAGAGGATTTTCATCTCAAGAAACATACCCAAAATTTACTTCTCAGGTCTGTTTTACAGGTTTTTCCCCTTAGATATGCATACCCAAAGGATACTTCTCCAGAACTGTCTGCTATACGAATTTTTCACCTCAGAGACACCTACAGTAAAGTTCATCTCCTCAGATTGTTGAGTACAGGCATTTTTCACTCAGGGAAACCTGCCCAACAGATGATTCTATTCAAAATGTCTTTTATAGGGATTTTTCATGCCTGAGAAACAGACCCAAAAGATAAAGCTCCTCAGAATGTCTTTCTGGGATTTTTCACATCATAGAAATGGACCCAAAAGATGCTTCTGAATGTCTTCTATTCGGAGTTTTCACCTCAGAGACATGTGCCTTAAAGATATTTCACCTCAGGAAAAGATACCCTAAAGTTAATTGACCTCAGGAAGTTACCCAAAAGCTCTTTCTCTCAGGAGGTCTGTTCATGTACATTTTCCACATCAAGAAAACAAAACACTGTTCCTCACAGTGACATTTAGCAGAATTGTTGAACTTAGGAAAACATACCCAAAAGATACTTCTCCTCAGAAAGTTTTTTTTTTAATAGAAACTTTCCATCTCAGAGTAACTACTCAAAGGCTGCTTCACCTCTGAATGTCTTTTATGTGAGCTTTCACCTCAGGGAAACACACAGAAAAGATGCTGTTCCTCAGATTGTCATTTATATGGATTTTCCACCTGGCAGAAACCTGCCCAAAAGTACTTCTTCTCTGACTCTTTTAGGGATTGATCACTTCAGGCAACTCACCAAATAAATGTCTCCTCAGAATGTCCTTTATAAGGACTTTCCACCTCAGAGAAACATACCCAAAGGATGTATCTGTTCAGAATATCTTTTACCAGGATTTTTCACCTCACAGAAACCCATCCAAAATATAATTTTCCTCAGAAATTCTTTTATATGGTATTTTACCTCAGAGAAACCTACCCACCTAGCCTCAGGGAAATATACCCCAAATTTACTCCTCATAATGCTTTTCATAGGGGCTGTCCTTCTCAGAGTAAGGACTTCTATAGGGATTTTTTTCACCTCAGAGAAGCATACCCCAAAGATTGTCATTTATACATAAATTTTATCTCAGAGGAATCTCCAAAAAATACTTCTCAGAATGGACTTTATAGGGATTTTCCACCTCAGAGAAACATACCCCAAGTGTACTTCTCAGAAGGTCTTTAATTGGATTTTTCTTCTCAGAGAAACATGCTGATATGACCCTTCTCCTCAGAATGCCTTCTATAGGCTTTTTCTCCTGACGGATAATTACCCAAAATATGGTTTCCAGAAAGTCTCTGAAGGGAATATTTCACCTCAGAGAATCATTCCTGGACCACACCTGGGGCACACCTGGGTCAAAGCTGCACCGGCGCCCAGGGAAGCCTGGCGGGACTGACCTCAGCTGCACTCAGTGCTGGTGCGGGCTGTGAAGTGTGAGCCAGTCGTGTGGGTAAGGAGCTCAGGGAGGACCAGTGGCAGCCGGACGGAGCTCACGTCCACCCCCAGTGGGCCTGGAGGAAGCCCTGCTCAGGCCGAGTGTCCCTGCAGGGTTGTCGGTCTGGACCATTGCCAGGAACAGGTGAAGCTGTGGGAGCTGAGGATGGAGGGGGACAGTGTGTCCAAGCCATGGAGATGACCGCAGCTGTCAGCGCGGAGAGGGAGGGTGCAGGTGGCGGCTCCCGGGTACAAAGGCCCTGGAGCAAGATGGGGAGACTGAGTCCCCCTGACACACCGCCCCGCAGAGTCCTCCCTGTTCTGTGGGGAGGTGGCCCTGGGGAGGGAGCACGGGCAGCAGGAGGTGCCCAAAGCAGGAGGACGAAGGGATGGGGCAGGAAGGGCAAGAAGGACCGCAGTGTCCGCAGGCGGTTGCCAGCTGGCCAGGCAGCAGGTGACCTGGGCATAGCCCCAGGGTCCCTTCCCGGCCCAGCCCAGGGAGCTCCCCCTGGCCTAGCCCCACACCAGGGTCCCGGGCTGTCTCAGTCACATCTCAGATCACGAGGGCTGATGCCTCCCTGGTGCCCACCATCCACAGCGGGCCCAGCCGCGGCTCTCACTGCCGTCCCCAGGTCACCTGCTCCTGGGAGTTGGGGAGGGGGACTCACTTAGAGGCATGGGCACTGCACATGGACACATGTGGACACCGAATGCACACCATGTGGACACCACACGGATGCCACATGAATACTCAGGCACACCGCGTGGACACCACATGGACACCATGTGAACGCCACATGGATACCACGTGGACACCGCATCGACACAGCATGAACACTGCATGGCCACCACATGAAACCATGTGAAAACCACAGGAACACCAAGTGGACACGCATGGACACCATGTAAACACTGTATGGGTACCACATGAACACTGCATGGACATCAATGTGAACACTATGGGCACCATGTGGACACTGTATGGGCAGTATGTGAACACTGCATGGACACCACGTGAACACCACATGGACACCATATGGGCACCACGTGAACAGCGCATGGACATCATGTGAACACCACATGGGCACTGCATGGACACCGCATGGACACAGCATGGACATCACATGAACACTGTATGGACATCACGTGAACACCGTGTGGATGTTGCATGGATATCACATGAACACTGCATGGAGATCACATGAACACAGCATGGACAGGGCATGGACACCATGTGAACACCGCATGGACACCGCATGGACACCACATGGACACCACATGGACACCACGTGGACATCGCATGGATACTGTATGGGCACCACATGAACAGTGCATGGACATCATGTGAACACCACATGGACACCACATGAACAGAGCATGTGAACCACGTGAAGAGCGTGTGAACACTGCATGGATTTTATATGAACACCGCATGGACACCACATGAACACCGTGTGGTTACCATGTGAACAGCACGTGAACACTACATGGATATCATGTGAACACCTCATGGACACTGCATGGACACCGCATGGACATCACGAGAATACTGTGTGGATACCATGTGAACACTGCATGGACACCATGTGAACACTGCATGGACATCACGTGAACACTGCATGGACATCATGTGAACACCGCATGGACACCGCATAGACACCACATGGACACCGCATAGACACCGCATGGACACGAGGTGAATGAACACCGCATGGACACCACGTGAGCACTGCATGGACATCATGTGAACACCGCGTGGACACCGCATGGACAGCACGTGAACACCACATGGCCATCATGAGAACACTGCGTGGACACCGCATGAACACTGCATGGACAGCGCATGGATATCACGGAACACCGCATGGACATCACGTGAACAGCACATGGACACTGCGTGGACACCGCATGAAAAGTACGGTATACTTCAGTAACATCACATGGACACCAGATGGACACAGCATAGACACCATGTGGACCCCACACGGACACCACGTGAACAACGCGTGGACACCGACTTGAAAGCGGGTGGACAAGCTGGACTTCACCAACGCAGCAGGAAGGACAGGGCGAGTAAGAGAAATGCCCCCATCCCCCTGCCCTCCCTCCCCCTTTCCTCTCCCCCGATGGTAACCATTGCAGGACACAGAAGGGGGGGCGGAGTGGCCTGTGGCTTGACGCTCTTCTCGCTGGGGGTGACGGGTGCTTGGAGGGGTTCCCGTTGGGGGAAGCTCCCAGGCCGTTTTTCTGGAATGCAGCTGGTCCCGGCTGCGTGGGAGGTAGAGGCGGATGCCAGCGGTTTCTGAACACTTGCAGCGACTGCAAAGCCCGTTCCTTTCCCAAACCACCCGGGCAGGAAGCCGCTGGTGAGGGGGGGCGGGCGGACGGGCCGGGGGCGGGGCTGGCTGCGGACTGGACGCAGCTGGCGAGGGGGGCGGGGCGGACGGGCCGGGGGGCGGCACCCCCGTCCCGAGGCCCCGCCCAGAAGCCACGCGGCCGACCGACGCCTGGTGCGTCAGGGTCCAGCGCGGCCTCGGGTTTGGGACTGACCCGCGGCTGGCGCCGACTGATCTGGGACGCGGTGTGACAGCGGTGAGCGGGCGGGCGACGTCCGAGCGAGGACTGGTCCCTCCATCGACGCTCATCGCACCGGCCGGCGTCGAGGTGTTGCTGCCGCCTGGTGGCCGTGGTCTCCCATCACGGGCCGCGACGAACTGTGTGGGATCCTGGCCGACGCAATTTCTGTGGCCCCAACTGCTTCGCTAGGAAGTGACTTGACTTTAAAAAAAAAGTGGCGCTACCGGCCCCAGGAACTGCGTTGTTAGGCGACCCAATTGTTTCGCTGTTGAATCTTGTGGTTAAGATGTGAAGGACGAGCCGAGCCAGTGCTGCAAATATCCCAACTACCGAGGCGTCCACCCCGAAGCGGTCGCCCTGAGCCGCATCGGGCCGGCCCCGCAGCTTCTCCACATGAAAGCACATCTGGGGCCCGGGCATCCGCCCACACGCAGGTCTCGGAGCCCGTTTCAAGCGTGTCTGACGCCGCTGCTCTGTGATGGCTCCTGGAGAGCGACGGGTCACAGGCGGGAGTCCTCCTGGACGTCCACTGGGAAAAGGGACCGGATACCAGCGCCCACGATCGGAGCCGTGAACCAGGTCTCCGGACAGGGCTCCACCCCCGGAAATTCCACAGCTCCCTGGGGAGACAGCGGCCTCGAGCGGGATCCCGGGAGATTTCCTGCAGAACACTTGGGAGATCTGATGCGAACCCTCCCGAGACTCCCACCCGAGATCTCACGAGACTGGGCCGGCCATCCTGACCAGCCCCTAGGCTGTAAGTCCCTCTGAGACTGGCTAGCAACTGCCGTGAGGCTACAGACTGCAGCCTCACAGACGAGGGCAGTGATCGTCTCCCAAGATTTCAGCTGAAAAGCTAATGATTTGAGTGGGTCAGACTCAGTTGGCCCTGGTTTGATCCAGATGGCGTCAGGTGGTCAATCACAGCTGATTTCTGCAGGTCAGAACCAGTCAGAACAATTTTAACGTGGTCACAATCAGATTTAACTAGTTTTTAATTTTTTCTTTTCTTATTCTTGTACAACATCAGTCATATTTGTAGTTATTGTTTGTCGCGAGCCAGCCGCGACATGATCGCACGGTCCCGAGGGGGAAGGGAAGGGTAAGGACTGAAGTTGAGTCAAGAAGACCCCAACAGAAGTGGCTCACAGCCTCTTTCCCTGGAATGTGGCACTCAGTTTATTCTGCACCGGACTTTTATAGTCACCAACAAACAATCAACAACAAAGGGGTTTCCCCTGAAACTGCTCAAGTCATGGACAAACCTACTCCACCTTAAGGGGGTATTATTTTCCAATCAAACAAACATTCAGCAGCTTTATCAAGGCAGGCCAATAGTGAGAGCACAGACAGTGCCCGACAACTGTTCCCCTAAAGTATGGCCCTCCCCTCAATAATGCACCTTACTGCCACCACCCTGCTCCCCCTCCCCCCTTCCTCACACCGGTCACTCCAACTCCTCTCTCTTACAAGTCTTTCATCAACGGCCTGCTGGTCTTCTTCACTTTTAGAGTAATATCTGTTTCCTGAGTGAGGACCTGCGCTCCTGGAACACAGCAGCCCAGGCTGCTCAAATCTCCGGGAGTAACTCTGAGGTGAGTAGCCAGGCGGAGCATGTCAAGAACCTCTTGCAGGGTTCCCGGTGTTCCTGGT
>PVHY01031191.1:0-12837 GCA_004024945.1 Uropsilus gracilis
TTGCAAGCAAAACATGAGACAGGATTTGGAAAGGCGGGGGTGGGGTGGTGTGTGTGTGTGTGTGTGTGTGTGTGTGTGTGTGTGTGTAACATGATCAGAAATATTGCAAGCAAAACATGAGACAGGATTTGGAAAGGGGGCCAGAAAAAAAATACTGAGAAGACCAGTCACAACACAACTGAAAAGACATGACAGTGGAAAGAAAAGAAGTGACAGTCTGATACAAAGGAGGGGTTGCATGAAGGGTGGGGGGAAGGGAGAAGACAGCAGGGGCAAAGTGGAATGGGGAGGGGCAATGAACATGAGAGAAGTGAAAGGACTTAGCAAGTGCTTTCACAGGTAGAGCAAGGCATAGGGTTGAATCAAAGACAGTTTAAGAGGTTTTGTGTGCCTGGCTTAGATGAACAGATCATTTATGCAAATAAGGAAACTGGGTTTGGGAGAGATGAGTTTGATTTTCGGACATACTGAGGTTGCCATGCTGGTAGGCCATCCAGGTGGAGATGCTCAGAGTTGGAAATGCAAAACTGGAACTCCAAAAATAGGTCATGGTAGACGTAGACTTAGGAGCCATCTTCATATGGGATTGCTGAAGCCATGTGGCTGTCAGAGATTGTCAAGGCAGAGAGTGCAGGGAGAAAAGAAGAGAAAAAGGACAGATTCATACAGAATAAACTTATTTACAGTAAGAACTCAATAATTTTGTTGCTTTATGATCACAGAAAAATGGTTCAATAATTAATCAAAAGTTGACTATTCATGAATGATTTTGACTGATTTTTTGGGGGACTAATTATAAATGATAAACATGTATAATAAAATAAAAGGTTATTTAGGTTGTTTCCTCTCAATTTAAGAAAAATCTTATTGCCATTGTAAGTATTACAGTGACTGGCAATAGTTTAAGCTCTATCTTCAGAAACATTTTTGTATATCCTAAAATTAAGTTCCTATAAGTGACATTATAAGGCTTTAATATTTTTGTTAACAAAATGTTCTCCAGAATGGTTATGTTAGTGTATATTACCACTACCTTTTTATATATGAATAGACATCTTTCCCACCTATTGCTAACCCTATTAAAATTTGTTATTTTAAAAATTGCTCAAGTTGATAGGCTAAAAAGTTATATTAGTATTGTTTTAACATTTGTTTATATATTGAATATTTGCTTATATAGTTAAGTTGATATTTTAATATTTAATATTTGTGACAGCAATAGTTTTCATAATTGTGAAAGCAAACATTTTTCATATCAATTATTTATACTTATGTTAACTACTTACTCAGTCTTTAATTCTGAAGTATAGCTATAAAGTAACGAGCATAATTTTTCTACCTAGAAGTAGTAAACAGCTAGCAATTTCCTTTTGGGGGGCACTCTATAAAGGAAAAGACATTTTGAAATTTATTATCTTGATGCAGCATCAGTGCAAAAATAGATCTTTTAAAAATTCTCTAAATGAATGGGCACAAATGTGATACCTAAAGGTTTAAACTTAACCCTAAACCTGTTTGCTTAAGTGCTTAATTTACCTGTTCATACTACTGCACAGGAATGTAATTAATACAATGAGCCAGACCTGGTCTTAGATATTAATTATGGCCCTATTGTACTTTTTATCCCTATGAATGAGTTTAATGGTCTTTGCTTTTCATATCTTTCTTAATCAGCATACCTTCCTTAAATGAGCATACTTAGACACCTTTGTCATTTTTTTTTTTTTCCTCAAGAGGTTCCCCAATCAGATTTTGGACTTCTACAGCTGATGAACTAGGTGTTATTAACCTGTGGCAAGTACTCAAGTATCTGTTGAATAAATAAATTAATGATAAAGAGGACAGGGGAAGGAAGAGTAACATAAGCAATTTTCATACCATTTAAAACAGAGGCTGAGTTTTACCAACATAAACTAAAGTTTGACAGAAATAGATTATGAGAAGTAAATTCAAAGTTTAACAATTCGCACAGAGCGCATGGTAGCCAGTACTATGTGACTTTACTCTGGTCCTAGTTACTGTTTATTTTTAAGAATGTTCAAGTATACCTAGTGAGTGTTGCAGAAATACAAGTTTTCCATCATAATTATTAAGAAGTCTCTAAACCCTATGTAGTGATTTTTCAAACATATTGCTGATAACTACATTCAGTATTTCTCTCTTAACCCTCATTCCCAGTGCTCATCAGAACAAGCATCTAAGCAACACTGCTACTTCTCCCCTATTCCCCAAAGTCAGATGTTTTTTGAACCACAATTTTCTGTTGGCCTAGGCTTTCCTGATGTTACATTAAAATCTGGTAATAGCTGATCTACCCTGTTCGTCACAATCATAGGTAAGTCTACCACAGGCAGAATTTTATAGACTGCTATTTAGCAGCATGTCTAAATGTGCTATTGAGTGAGAAATGGATCTGCCATAAGACCCAGCTACTCCACTTCTAGAAATCTACCCAAGGAACTGTTAACAACAAAAAAATTGCTATTTTGAAATGAAACCTTCAACTCTATGTTTACTGCATTATTATGTACAATAGACAGGATATGGAATGGCCCTAAACAGATGAACGGATCAAAAATATTTAGTATATATAGTGGAATACTACTCAGCAATAAAAAAGAAACTCATGTCATATGTAGCAACATGGATGGAACTGGAAAGGTTGATACGAAGTGAAATACAGCAGAGGGAAAAAGATAAATACCAGAAGATACAAAGACAAACCTTGAAAGCTGACTATAGATCGGAGGCATGCAGGAATAAAGAGGGAAAGGTGGAAACAGAGGGGAGTGGGAGAGAGCACAAGGGAATATAGTGATGGACTAATGGGTGCTTTGGTGGTACGAGTACTACAGTAAGGGAAAAAATTATGTATTATCCAAAATTAATAACAATATAAGAAAAAGAGGTACATGCAAACATTAAAAGAACAAACCACCATATAGGAAGCTAAAAATAAAAAAGTACTATCTACAAAAGAATATTACTTTGGTACTGGAGGGTAATGGGGCCCAGTGACTATAACCAAAGTCCTTGATGGGCTGTAAGATAAAAATTAGGAACTGCTGCTAAAAATATGATTAATTTGAAGAGATCTTATAAGCAGTCTTCATCAAAGGTAAGGCTCTACTTTTGTCTATAAATTGAGAAAGTTTTAAGTAAATTAATTATGGAGAAGAACCAACTAGATACATTTTAAAGATTCTTGAAAAAAATTCTTAAATAGTATTTGATAAAGATGATGAAATATGAAATAGACAAATTAACAGTCTGTTTCTCTATGAATCCCAAATTTGCAAGTCCAGAAGGAAATCCTATACTGTCTTTGGCCTCTAGCTAATCTACATTTTTATCAATAAAAGCAGAAATCAAGGAACCTACAGCAATAAAAGACTATATCAATAAAACTTTTCTGAATGACAAAAGTTCAGGTAAATATACATAACAAGATTTACAGTTTATAAACAATATCACAAAAAAGATTCAATATGATATAAACTGAAATCAACACAAAGAATTCTACTATGACTTAAGGTACATACAATTTTTTAAAATGGTAGAAATCAGCTAGGCCATATGTAAGTAATAAATAACAACCACCATTTATTCAAGTATTACTATATGCCAAGTCATTGTACTAAAATTTTACATTCTTTCATTTAATCCTCACAACACCTGGGAGTCAGGTAGTAATCTCATCTGCCATATGTAAGTAATAAATAACAACCACCATTTATTCAAGTATTACTATATGCCAAGTCATTGTACTAAAATTTTACATTCTTTCATTTAATCCTCACAACACCTGGGAGTCAGGTAGTAATCTCATCTACCTGATAAATTATAAATAATTTTTTTCAATTTTAGAATAAATTATAAAATGGGAGTAAGAATTTGGTAGAATTGATATTCAAAAGAAAAAAATGCAGATCTGGGTGTTTTGATTGACTATAAATTTAAACCAGTCGCTGTGTTGCTAAAAAGCTATGCCAACATTAAGCAGCATCTAAAAAATTCTATTAGGTTTTACACTAGTCAGGTCCTATCTGGAACCTGTATTCATTTCTGGAGATACATTAGAGGAAGGATACTGACAGATTAAGTATTAAAAAGTATAATGGTGAAAATGGTGAGGCGAAGTCCACTAAAGAACAGTGGCAGGACGTTAAGTAGGTTTAGCCTGGAGAAGACACATTGCTGGCCAACTCTAATCTCTGGAGTACAGGGACCAAGTTCAATAAAACAGCACTACATCTTATATGGTGCTTTCCAGTTTGCAAAAATGGTTTTTAACTTCCCAAAGGCTGCACAAAGTAAAAGAAGAGCACAGAAATTAAGAACAATGGGCTCTGGAAGAACACAGAGATTAGACTGTCAAGAATTCCAACTCTGCCACTTACTGGCTGGGTCCCTCTGGGCAAGTTATTTAACTTTTCTGTACATGATTTCGTGTTTGTAGATGGAAAATAGTAAAAGTATACTGCCTGCAAGATTAATAAAGATCTTAAAACACGGCCCTATGCACTACTGGAGTGAATGTTTTCTACGACCAATAGCTATGGGGCAATGGAGAAATCTCGGCCTTCAGAACATTCCCCTCATTTGAAAAATTAGAATTACCACTATCCATCTCACAGAAATGAGTTAAACAAGACAACAGTGTTCTGTAATCTTAATGATGTCATTGACTTCACTGGGTCTTTGAAAATGCTTGGCAGTTTCTACATTCCTGGTCAAATTTGTTTTAATTCATCAAAACAATTATTGTAAACCTCAATCACCTACCTCTCTCAGTCACTATTTCCACCCCAACTTCTTAATTTACGATGGAAGTGGTTCCTATTTAGCTTAGGTAATTAAGGGTTACCAGGTAGAAGCATTAGCCTCTTACACTCAGATTTCCAAATCTCTAAGTTGATGAGCTCCATCAGTTAATTTCCCTCAGTCAAATGGCTGATATATGTAAGATACACAGTACAGTGATAAAAAAAATTGAAAGAGGCATTCTCTCTTCTATGTGAGTTAGTTCTGCTTCTTATTGTGCCTCTAAAATTTAACATGCTTACAAATCACTTGAGGGTCTTATTCAAAACTCATATTTTGACTCAGGAAATCTGGAGTAGGCTATGAGAACCTGCATTTCTTCCAAAAAATTCCAAACACAAACACTGCAGGGTAACATTAGGAAAACTAGAATCTAGATTTCATTTCTTCAGAGGCCTTTTACCGATGCTACATATTTATCTTTAATCCCTGCTTCTCGATCAGCTGCTCCTCATATAACACACTGTCTTTTCTGTTTAAAATAAGCCTTCCTCTTTCATTTCTTAGGTAATATCCAAGCTTCTCAATTCCAATGCTCTATTGGCAAGTTTCTATTAAGAAAACAAAAATTTACATTAACGGTTTCCAAACTTTCTTGGTTTAGAGAGTCTTTGGTGTCTTTATTATGGCATTCCTGGGCTAAAAGAAATGATGTAAAAAAACCTTTTATTAACTAGTAGAGGTCAAAGCACTCAAAAATTTAACACCTGTTGAACAATGTATAACTTTCAAATCTTGGAATCTGTCTGGACATGACAGCCTTATTTCCTACTCCATATTGATTTTTAGGTCGCACTTAATTTTATCAGAGCCTGCATTGAAAACCTAGGTTCACAAAGGTATGAGGTCACTGAAAGAAATACACTGATCTATTGCTGTGGTATTCATGAGATGCTGCTGTATCCCTTGAAAGTTAAAAGCACATCACAGCACTCTGTGTCTCGTACAGTGCCCTGGGGCACCCCAAAGAACAGTAATAGAGCTGTGTGTTTAGGTAATCCAGAATGCAGCACTCCCACAGCCTGGGTGATTGCTGGAAATGCAGAATCACAGGCTCAGCTCAGTCCCACTGGTTCAGAACCTCTAACAAGATCTCCAAGTGACTGGAGGACATCATTAAAGGCTGCACAATGGCTATGGATCTGTGGTCTTTGCACACGTTTTCACCATTCCTATTCACTTCAGACTTATGTTCTTTTTTTTTTTTTTTGAGACCAGGTCTCACCATGTTGCCCCACGAAGGTCTCAAACCCACGACTCAAGTGATTCCTAGCCTCGGCCTCCCTTCCTAGGCTGGGATTAATAAAGGCGCACGCCACCGCGCCTGGCCCAGACTTACGCTTTTGTAACTACAAAGATTTTAACCTATGTCAAGTTCCCAAATGATGCTACCTTCACTTTTTTTAAAAATAAAAACAATCAATGTCTTTCAGTTCTAATTCTAATTAAGCTTCTCTGCAGTCTGTGAACTGTTGATCTTGTCTGTTCTTCCTTGGTTTCCAAAATACTGTGGTATTATCAGTTTATTTTCTTCTAACACATCCCTCCCCCCCCATCCCAGCATTTACCCCAACTCAGACTTTTGTTTCTACTCAAAGGCTTCTGTAATTAACACTATTCTTGCTAGCAAAACTCTTCCCTCAGGGGACTGCATTCAATTCTAAAGCAACAGGTATTATCTATATGCTGATCACTATAGTTCAGATGGTTCTCTGGAGTTCCAGAACTACAAAACAAATTTCCACTTGTATGTACACTGGCATATTGAACTCAACAATTCCAAAACTACTTATTTACCTGGGTTTTAGGTTGCTCTTCTTCATCCATTATTCACCAAATATCCTTAGTCAACCAATTTTCCTAAAGAAGCTTAGAAAAACCATCCTGACTTGTACTTTTTTATTTTCCTTACCTTACACAAACAAATATCTTTGCTGTATCTTGAATTTGTCTGGTTTCTTCATCTCTACTGCCTCTATCTTAAACAGGTCCTTACTTATTATAACCTAGATTTTTATAATGGTCTCCTAAATTGTCTCTCTGCCTCCAGTATCACCCTGCCCTGCTCTAAACCACTGGAGCACATTTTCATGACTCCACCCAAGTTAGCTTTCTAAAATTGAATTCTAATGTCATTGCCTTCCTCCACATCCTTCAATGGTTTCCAATGCCTAGCAGAGCTTTTCAAAATTTTCCAACAAATGGCAGAAAAGTTTGGAGATAAAAATCTAAAAAGCTCACCACACACAAGAATAACTTCTTTGCAAGGCTCATTTCAACTTTCATTGTATTATTTCACAGGTAATCACGTATTAAAAGAATGTTTACAATTACTTAACACTTAAACTACTTAATTTTTTTCCACATAACTAAGCAAAATGGACACAATCAAATAAGATACCAGGTGGCTTCAAACTGGCATAATGCCCCTGGGCCAGTCAAACTATAGCCAAACAGCCTACCACTCATTTTAAAACATAGTATTATACTAGGACACAGGCAAATTCAATCATTTCCATTGCTGACAAGTCTTTTCAAATGACACTGGCAGAGTTGAGTAGTTGCAACAAAGAGCATGTAGCCCATAAAGCCTAAAATATGTACTATCTGGTTCTTTGGCAAAGTCTGTGGGGCCCTGCCTTCAACCAAGCAGACCGTTCACGTTGTGGCTGGCTTTGTCTTTATGCCTCCAGAACAATCTAAAGAAAGTAATTCAAAATATTTAAATTAAAGAACTAGGACATTGCTAGGAAGATCTCCATAGGCTCATAAAGTTGATATAGAAGAATATCCCACCCAAGTCATAAGAAAATACATAGGGGCTACACAGATCTAAAATGCTAAAAGAGATAAAATAGATTACTTCTATACAGAAGTCAACATAGGTTCTGAGGAAGCAAGGCATCAGACCTAAAGCAGTCTTCCCAGATAGATGTAACCATGTTCACTGCAACCTATTTACAACAACCAGGCTATGGGAACAGTCTAAGAGCTAAGTGCTGGAGACAGATGAGTGGATCAAGATGTGGTGTATATATACATAATGAAACACCACTTAGCTATTAAAAATATTAAAGTAAATCTTGCATTTGCAACAACACGGATGGAGCTTGCACGGATGGTGCTAAGCAAAAATAAGTTAGAAGAAAGACAAACACTGGATTATATCACTCATGTAGAATATAGAAAACAAAGCAAAGGAACAGATTACAACCAAGCCCATGAAAATCTGGCAGCAGAACTGAGTTACAGAAAAGGGGGGAGGGGAGCAGGCCTCAATAGACTATAGTGGAAGATATTTAGTATTTCATTGGTAGGTGTGCCATAGTATTTGCACAGTTGTGAACTATACCCTTGAAACATATACAGCTATACATCAACATTATCTCAATATACATAATTTTGAAAATAAAAAGAGGCCTTTCCAA
Source organism: Uropsilus gracilis (assembly GCA_004024945.1). Lineage (NCBI taxonomy): Eukaryota > Metazoa > Chordata > Mammalia > Eulipotyphla > Talpidae > Uropsilus > Uropsilus gracilis. The sequence goes on from PVHY01031191.1 coordinate 8,253, forward strand.
AGCATATGGTGGTCTCTAAGAATGAACTGAAAACTACCATTCAGAGCAACTGCTGAGAATTATTTCTGAAATCTATGCAACTTCTTTTCTTTACCAAATAGTAAGAAACAAGACACCTAAAACCAAAATATTTTAGCTAAGATTAGGAAGATTATCCAACCTTGCAGTTGATAGTTTTAAAAAAGAATCATTTCAAAAAATACTGTATGGAGTTGTAATTTGGAAAAATGGAAAAGAGGGTGGGAGGAAGGAAAGTTAAAAACACAGAGTACTTAAAGACTTGATGAACAAAAGAACGTTAAAATGCCCTCGTGAAGATGTGGCACATCCTAGGAACAGACAATTTCACTTGCTGAAATAAAGAATGCAAGTTGAGCAGAGGAAATTAAAACCTAAACTGAAGACATAAAAATCTCAAATGTTATGCTAAGAAATTCAGACTGGACTTTTCAAGCTATAATACCTGCAGTCATCTAAGCAAGTACTGATAACAATCTGAGCTGTCATTTAGGACAAGAGTCAGCAAATTACAACCTGTGGACCAAGTGTGGATCACCACAGACTCTGGCAAATTAAATACACTAGATGCATTCACATATTTACATACTACGACTGCTTTCCAGTTAAAAACAACAGACTTAAGTGGTTGTAACAAAGATTGTATATATGGCCTAAAAACCTAAAGTATTTACTATTCGGTTAGCCCTTTGAGAAAAATCTACTAATCCCTTAACTTTAGGAAGATGAATCTGATAAGAGAAAGATGAATATGAAAAAATAGATTAACAGAGATCAAGGAACAAGAGGCAAGATGACATCCATGACCACAAAAAAAGATCTAAACTATAGTAGTAAGAACTGAAAGTCAAACACAAGTGTTTAGGCCTCTACATTGGTAAGAATGGAACTTACAGTAAGAGAGGAACCAGAGACAGACTGAAACAAAAACATGAATTGATTCCGGGCTAAGTAAGGTACCATGACTGGGAGGATACCAAAAATGTGAATTTTAAAAAGTGGAACACAGTACAGAGCAAACGTCAGAGGGAAGGTGACAGTTTAATATCAGAAATGCAAACTCTAAAATATCAATGAAATACAGAAAGTACACCTTAAAGAGTGAAAAGGAAATCCAAGTTTAGAAATGAAATTAAGAATCTGTATTTGAAGATAGGGAACAGAATGAGATCAAGTGGATACAGATCTAGAAAAGACAGAATGAACAGTAGATTCCATTTATTTAGGAACTAGTGTGTCAGACCCACTACCGGGCACCTCATGTTCTAATTTTCCCAAAAACCCTACACTACAACCTGTTTCAAGAGTTGTATACTATGAGATACCATCTCATTCATGACAAAGACACAAATTAAAAAGACACCCAACAGTACTTCCCCACAGTATGTGGAGGAAAAGGTACTTTATTACACTGTTGGTGGGAATGTAACGGGTACAACCTTTCTGGAAAGCAATCTGGATTTGCTTTAAAAACTAAAAATGGAAACACTGCCAAATCCAGTAATTCCACTTCAGGACATATAGTCACAGATAATGAAACCCGTTTTTTTAAACAAAAAAATCCCATATGCTCCACAGTATTCCCGGCAACAATATTTATAATAGTTAGAAAATGAACTTCACCTAAATGTCCACTGACCGACATCTGGATCAAGAAGATACAGTATATCCACACCATGGAGTATTAAGTAGTCATAAGAAAGGATGAAATGTAACCATATCAACAAAATGAAGGGAATTTGAGACTTAGGTGTAGTATAGTAAGAACAATAAAAACAAACACTGGACATTTACATAGCAGACAAACAGATTACATGGAGCACTTTCAAAATCTAGTGGACATCAAAAAAGACCATGAGGGCACTGAGATTGAGAAGGAAGGGGAAAGGAAAGGGACAAGGGCACATAATGGGTGGTAGTGGGTAAAGATAATAATAAAAAAAAATTGCTCTGTGAGCTTTTGCTGGTTACTTCACCTTCCTGATTATCTTAAGAGATTTTTGCTCTTGTTATAAAACTAAAGGTTTGCTTGGCTTGGGCATAACAATTAAAAAGAAAAAAATATATATATACTATATTTGTATATTATCAAGAGAATGTTCCTTTTACTGAATAGCTGGTATTTTTCCTGAGCATTTAGTTTGTCCATGCTGAAATTAAACAACATTCCAAGGGTGCATTTCTGAAATTATTTTAGTAAGGAAAAAGAAAGACTCATTTGATAAATACTTGGCATATCCCCAAACTTTTTAAAATGAAGAAATCTCTGTAATGTATGATAAGGTCAAATAGGAGACCTGAAATACAGCACCCCTTAAAACATGTAAAAAGTGTACAAATAGACACACACCTCATACGTCTGAAATCAGACTATCTTATTTTGTGCTCTGGCTCTGCAACTTCCTGGCTGTGTGATTAGGAAGAAGTCTTCAATTCGCTCTATGCCTCAGTTTCCTAAACTGTGAAATGAGGGATGGTACCTACATTTCTGTAGCTCTACAAAGTAGACAATCTGGGAAGAAAGCGTAACAATAACAAGGCTTACTACATAGAAAATAATCAAGAAATGCTGCCAATGTAAGCATATAAAAAATCTTTCCTAATAGACCTCTATATTTTCTTATAAAGCACTGTAAAAATGCAAAGATAAAACTCCAAGAATATATAATGCAGAATCATTTGTTGTAACAGTAAACTGAAAATAACCTAATCTCCTACCACAAGAAATAGCCAAATAATTTTGGGTACAATCTTTCACAAAGCATGTGTGTGAAATTCAACAATGTTGTTACATAAAAGAACAGGTAATTCCATTAACTTGCACTATATGATCTACAATATTGTTTTCTCTAGTTATCAGATTATGGATACTTGGCCTGTTTCCTATTTTTGATGGTAACTAATAATGATACACAAGTATTTGTATGGGCATAGTTTTATTTCTCGTGGTAAGTATTTAGGAGTGTAACTGCTTATGAAAACTGACGAAAACAACCAACCATGTTTTCGTCAAAGTGGTGGACTCATTCTGCATTTTGGTAATGAATACATGTATCACTGTATGAAGATTCTAATAGCTACACATCTTGCCAAAATTTGGCATTGTCAATATCTTAAATTTTAGCTATTTTAGTGTATACATCATAGTATTTTGTTGTTCATTTTAATTTCTCTACAGTCAACAATCTGACCAGGCCATTCATATATATTCTTTGTGAACTATCTGTACAAATCTTTTGCCCATTTTTCTGTTAGATTTTGTAAATATTTTCTCCCAAGAATGTGTCTATGTTTTCTAATGGTGTCTTTCAATAAGCAAAAAGTTTTTGTATTGATAGTCTAATCTGCCACCTTTTTTCATTTATGGCTCTTCTTTTTAAACAAAGCAGCAACTTCTTTTAAAAATGTAAGATTTTTATAGTTAAGATACACATGCAATTACCAAAATGAAAAGACAGCAGGTACTAAAATTACCAACTATTACTCTTCAATAATATCTAGATAGCCTATATTTCTCTAAGAATAATGCAAATGTAGACAGGTTTAATTTCATTTTCCCAATTTCTTATCTTTAAATATACTTTCTTTCCTTTGAGTATGACCAAAATTTTATCCAATCTCAACATAAAAAAGTGACTTCCTATTATAATGCATGAGTACTTCAGATTTTAATGATTTCATGTTTCAACTGTTGAAAACGATCAATTAAAAAAAGTATGTAACAAGTAATTTCTGAAGTCAAGGGCAACATAAGCTTCTTAAATGCATTTTTCATTATGATACAATTATACAATACAAAATTCAACAGCACAGGCACCAAAATAATTCTGTGAATTGATAATAGTTCAAAGAAAATATTATTAAGGATAACAAAGTCATAAAGCATAACTAAAAAATAGCTAAGCCCCAAATACACCCCATTATTTCAGGAATGGAAGAATTAACTGTTAGGGCTTTTGCTTAAAATCTCCTATACAGTTATAGAACATATTGTAAATAAAAATACTAACACAAACAAATTAAAAAGCAATTCTGTCTATGTTTACATCAATAAGAACTATAAAATAAGTATAAACTAATTTGTGAGATTTGAGTCATTTTGCAGGCACTAGCTTATCTTTACAAGCACAATTAGCTTCTGAAATTAATTAACATATAAAGGCTTCAATTTTTTTAATGTGCTATAAATAATTAATGATTACAAATGAAATATTTATTGCCATTTGACTCCATTTACTAAAGGGGAGGGGAAGTGTCCTTCAGTCAGAGTTATTTCATTGCTAATGATATAATAAAACTATACAAACTCAGTTCAGGGTACTCTTATTAGCTGACCTGTTTCTTTTCTCAGTGCTAAGGCTATCAAATGACTAAGCAACAATGGATTGGTCTTAATTAAAAATAAGCTTCTGATATCCATTAAATGAAAGGTAAGAATTCTAAATTTAAATATGAATGCTCAACTTGTGATGCTAATATTAATCAATGATAGATGAAGGAGAGTAAAGGCTGAGAGTCAAGGGCAGCCAATGTCCAGTTCTACCTTTTCCTAGAAAAGTCTGAGACA
>PVHY01031192.1:0-12829 GCA_004024945.1 Uropsilus gracilis
GGGGGGGATCAGGTACTGACCCAGGCCTGGCTGCCTTCCAGCCTTGGGGTGTGGCTATGAGATCATCGAGGGTCCCCGCAACGCCACGGTGCTGGCGGGCTCGCAGGCGCGCTTCAACTGCTCGGTGTCGCCCGGCTGGAAGCTGCTCATGTGGGCGCTGAAGGGCGTGGTGGTGCTGAGCCTCACGCCCACGCAGACCATCATCACCAACGACCGCTTCACCAACGCCAGCTACGAGGTGGGCGACGCCTTCGTCTCCGAGATGATCATCCACGACGTGCGGCCCAGCGACGCGGGGCGCGTCAGGTGCAGCCTCCAGAGCAGCGACCGCTACGCCGAGGCCTTCCTCTCCGTGCAAGGTGGGCATCGGGCGGGCGGCGGTGGCGGCAGGGCACCCGGAGGACCAGGGGCTCCTGACCATCGTGGCTTTGCCCTTGCTTGGTGTCATGCTTGGGATGGTTCTGAGCTGACCAGTGCTTGCTTGTCACAAGTTATTTCTGTCCCCTCCACCTTCCGTCTTCTCTTCTCCATCCTCCAGCCTCTCTTGTGCTTCCTCCCTCCTCCCCTCCCCTCCTCCCTCCTCCCTCCTTCCTCTTTCACCTTCCTCCCTCCTCCTGCTTCCTTATCTTCTCCTCCCTCCTTCCTCCTCCCTCCCCCTCCTCCCACCCCCTCCTCCCTCTTCCTTCTCTCGCCCTCCCCTCCCTTCTTTCCCTCTTTGTTTCCCTCTCTCCCTTATTAGACCCCTAAAGACAGGTTTCCTCACTTTCCCACCCGGGCTGTCTCAGTAACCAAAACCCTTTCTGGAAATGGGTCCTGGAAGTTTCCGGGGTTCGCTTCACAGACAGCGGCACTTCCCGGCCGTCCTCTGCTCTCTCGCACCGTCTCTCTGCCTTGCCCTCCACCATCATCAGCTCCGCATCAGGCTTTCACATTTTCCTCTTTCCAGCGCACTTCCCTGACCTGGCACTCAGCCCGGCCCAGGTGTCCGTGTGCCCGGAGGTGTTCAGTCTTTCAGAGAAAAGCGAAGCAGGAGCACACTTCATAATAGCAGACGGTGGCGTTTTCACTTAAAGGTGGTCTGGAGGGGCTGTGGGTCACGGTGCAGCGTGAGGCATCGAAAGGGGGTTTCATGGAACTGCGTCACCCGCACGTCACCATCTTGCAGCCCCTGTGCTGCCGTGCGACAGTGTCTGCAGATCTCAGAGCGTGGGGTTCCGGGCTGCTCTGGCCCGTGCCCAACACAGGCTCCTCAGCTCTGGAACTTTCCTTCCGTCGCTCCGTTTGCCTGCCCAGGAGAAAGTCCCAGAGTTGGTCTGTGTTTGTGTTGCCATCCGGTCAAGTTAGTAGCATCTGCTGGAGACACAGGCCTGTCTCTTTCTAGCTGCATTTAGAAAGGTTTCATCTGGATCTTTATTTCATGTGTCTTCGGCTTTGTGTGGTTTCATGGACGGGCTAGTGATTTTCCAGCCCAGTGATTTCACGAGACTGCCTGGCTTAGCGGCGAGTCGGCCTGGCAGAGTCTTGGCCTGGTGGTTTGTGGTATGAAGGAAAGGACACGGGAGAACGAGCCAGAGGGATGCGCTCTGATTTGCTCCATCAGTGACTTACCTTGGAGGCCCTTGAGCTGGGGCCCCTTCTTCATCTTTAAACGTGGATCGGGGCCCCTGACCACCTCGTAGGTTCACCGGGGGGACCAGGGACAAAACCGTGTGGAAGGATGCAAAATCACGCCAGGGCGGAGGGCCTACCCACAGTGCCATGGGCTACAGATGACCTATGGGAAAGCTGGTAAAGGAGTGGGTCCTAAGAGTTCATCACAAGCAGAAAATGATTTTCTTCTTTTTGTTGTATCACATGATGAATATTAACTAAGTCCTGTGTGGTCATCAGTGGACCATACATACACATACAGGGAGCCATTGTGCCTTAGCCCTTGACTTACACCATCAAGTATGTCAGCTGCATAAAAAAAAACAAAAGCAGCAACTTGTCGGAGAGAGCAGTGGATGCTAATCTACCAGAGAAGGGACAGTCCTACATATATGTCTTAGAGTACACAGCACAAATATGTTTTAATATCATGTTAAAGACGACCCATGATGATCAGAGCACAAAGCTCCTCTGTATTCCGAGCATAGCTCTGTGAAATTAAAGTCTCTTTATCAGCACAAACAAAGGAAGACAGACGCAGATAAGAGATTCTATCAGATGTTCACAAAATTTGCATGATTAGAAAAGTCTTCTTACTATTTATTTTGGTTTAAAATATTTTTTCCCCATAAAAAGGTGTTGATCTATAATAACAAGTCTTGGGATGTTATTGTTACTTTAAAAGAAATCTCAGAAAACAAACACGTATTTCATAGCATTTCAAATATAATCAATTGATGCAACGCACATGATTCTTAGTCCAGTGTTATTCCCATCATATCACACAGCTTGCAGCTCGAGGGCAATTTAATTTCAATGTAAATATGTGTGTGTATAAGTGTATATACATATACACATGCATATCTATCAAGGCTGTATCTTTCTCAGGGATAAGACTCAGGTTATTTCAGTTATATTACCACACAGCATATTAATATAAATAATGAATATAAATAACTCCATGTGAGTTATTTACAGAATAAACACTGGTCTCTACACGTGGGATCTTAATCAAAACTTGAATTTATTAAAGTCCTTTAATTTCACATATGTTGTAGATTCATCATTTTTCATTTGAGTTCATTTTTTTGGTAACTAGAAAAATATTTTCTGACAACACCACAGGAAATTGTCGAAATGTAGGACCCCAAAATAAAGTGACTCTGACTGACCAAGTGTCAGGAGAGACTTGCTTCCTGAAAGGCTCTTGAGATCAGTTCTTACACTGAAATGAATATAAGGATTGTTTCCCTTTTTGCTTTGGGTCCTGGGAAGCTCAAGATGATTGTGCAATTTCACTCCAATCATAGTTCAGTCTCTGTGGCCTGCTCAACTGCCTTCTCTTTCCCATGAAATCCACACTCTCCTGGACTTGATGTTTATTTATTCATTAAAAAAATTTTTTTTTGGGGGGGCAAATTCACCTTCTTTATGAGCCTGGCAGGTATGAATAAAGACAGATACAACCTGAGTTCAGGTGTCTGATCAAGACACAGCCAACTTGGGTTTGAGCACACAGGTCTGAAAGGTGATTGGAAAGAAAAATTAAATACAAGCTGGACATGCAAGATGCAGTCCTCCCACGAAGCCTTTTCCTTTCTCCTTCAGTCATGGGGACCCTGCGCATACCCCAGGGCAGTCCTGTAGTCAAGGACGAACCTTGCAACGTGACCTGCCTTGCCTCAGGCTGGACTCCCCTCCCCAACATTTCCTGGGAGATCGGGGTTCCCGTGAGCCACTCGAGTTATTACTCCACTCCGGAGCCTGATGACCCGCACAGCGCCGTGAGCATCCTGACGCTCACACCCCAGGACAGCGGCAGCCTGACCTGTGTGGCCCGAATGGAGGCGCTGGCCGCCCACCAGGCTGTCTCCGTCAACCTCACCGTGGTCCCGCCTCCTTTGGGTAAGTGAGCACGTCAAGGAAACGCTTTTTTCTTTTTTAAACTTATTTTAGTATTTTTGGTTTTCATGCAGTATCTGTTTGTTGGGAAGGCCCCGACTCCCCTTCCTCCCCTGGCCGCACCCAGCGACCACTCTGGGCTTGCCTGGCATGAATCGGTGCCTCTTCCAATCATCTGCTGGTGGCTGTCTCCAGACACAGCTGGGAGGCAGATGCCTGAACCACAAGGTGAAAACAGCAAATTGCACAGAAGATGGGTGGAGGGGAGAGCTGGCAAGGAGGAGGAGGCACCGATTCATGCGTGATTTCTCATGCTCACATGTTACAAGGCCTGCTGCCTAATCAGCAGCGCTCGGGAATCACAGGGCACCCTGATTCCAAGGAGAGGTGGTAATGGAGACAACACCCCCCTCCACCCCCCCGCCGTGCCAGCTTCCTGGGTGATGATTTCACTGGCGTTTAAAGTCCCATCTTCAAGTGTTTCTCTGTTTTCTGCTCAGATGAATCCTGGCAGTTATTACCATAGATCAGTACCAGGCGCAGTGACAAATACTTGGCCGAAACGTTTCTTTGGCCCAAGTTCTGGCCGTCGCTCACCCCCTAGCCAGCAGGCAGCCACGTCTCCATCTCAGGAGGATTCTTTCCCGGGTCCTCACGGGTCCTCCAATCTTGGTGGCTCTGGGATGTCTCGCCATCTACCTAGCACACCGACTGGCATTTGAGGCTCCAAGGCCTTGTCATTTCCAGGTGACTTGGTGACCGAGTTTAGAGTTTAGACTCCAGAGGCCGCTGGTGGATCCCACAGAGGACCCCCAAGGGGCCCGTGGAGGCTGGCTGAGCTGTCACCTGGGCCAACCGGACCAGTCTACACAAGGAATAGGAGGCAAGGAGAGGGCTGTGATCGTTCAGGTTCTACATGCAGTGTTGGGACCTGAAGGCTTGGGGGAGTGTCTTTCTTCTTGCTGCCCCTCCCTCCCCCTCCCTCCCTAGATGCCTCAGATCTCTCTGTGGTCAGCTTTCAAGGCTTTCAGAGTTTGTCTGTGTCCGGTCTTTTGTTAGGTTTCTCTAGATTCCACTCTCAGTGAAACCACCCAATATTTATCTTTCTTCTTCTGGCTTATTTGGCCAAGCCTCATCCTTTCCAGTCCCATCCATGCTGTCACAAATAGCACGGATCTATCTTTTTGATGACCGAGTAGTACTCCACCACAACCCTACCACATCTTCTTGGTCCACTCATCCATTCTGGGCATTTAGTTGGTTTTGAAATCGGGTCAAAAGGGGCAGAAGCCACCAACCAACAAACTAAAGGGGGGAAAGTGGCATTTTTAAATTGTGGCTTCCGCTGCCTGGATTCTTACTAGATTTGTGTCACTCGTGTGCACAGCAATTGCTGAAGTCACAAAGCAATTCAAACAACAGGGTTTTATTAACCAGGGAATTAACCAGGAAAATGAGAAGTCCTTAATGCCACAAGGGGTCAGTGACTTTATCCCACATACCGTTTTAGTTCAAAAGTCCCAAACACATGTCCAAGGTGGTGCCCTTTGTCCCTCCAAACCTGCGACAGGCACCCTACAAAGTCCAGTCATTCTCCGGCCTCTGCCAGCCACTCTCCCACCACGGCTCCTCCCCACCATCATTCACTCTTCTGGGGGTGGCCAGGGCACGTGGGCCTGTTCTCTCAGTCCTCCATTCTCATCTTCCCTTCCTGTCTCTCACTTCCAGCCATTCGAGGTCCCCTGGTGGGGGCAGACTCTGGTGGGTGGGTGGTCCAGCTCCTCACCTCGCTCCTGGTTTGCAGCTCTGGGTGGGGCCACAGCCCCGTCTCCGGGGCTTTCCTCGCCCCAGGGGCTGATTTGCTGACACATCACTGCATCAGGGCTGGTTCCCTGGCCTCGGAAACACTGTCAGCGTAGCTCGTGGAAGGTCGTCTCTCCGGCTGGAGTTACAGTGCCGTCGCGATGGTTCCGGTCACGCCGTCTGGGTCTCACCCAGGCGACGATGTCCGCGGCCTTCATTCTCCTCTCATGCGTCTGCAGCAGGCTTGATCTTTCCCTCATTCCTACGAGGGTCTGTTAGAGGTGGGAGTATACCAGAGGGGGGACCCCTCACCTGCCCGCACGCTGGCAGGTGCACCATCTCTGTCTCTGGACACCAGAGAATGCCCCCTCCTGCCCCCGACCCTCTTCCCCTCAGAACCCAGGCCCTAGAGTTGCGATGGAGCTGGACATCGCCTGCCCACCTGCCTCCCGGCTGCGGCCTAAGTCGCAACACGTGGGCTACCCCAGGAGATGGCATTTTTGAGACTTTCAGGCCATTTTGCCAGACGCACAGCTTGGATCTGTCTCAAGTTTTCCCAGCCTACTTTGACTTAAGCTACATATTTCTGGCAAGACAGAGACAGCATCTTGTGCACACAGCAGGCCCACTTTCTCCTCACTGGCCAAGGTCTGCTCTATGAGTGGAGGGGGCACCCCTCCCCAGCCCTCCCCCCCCGGTAAAGGCACCTTGCAGCCACACACCGCGTGTGGTGCCATGCCAATATTTTCCTTCCTGACATTCAGCAGTGTTTGCATCCGCCGACAAGACATTGCCTGATCTATCACGTCTATGGTGGCTGTAAAAGGGTGATCTTACGAGCCTGCCATTTCCCGGTGCGCCTCGGCTTGGTCTTCTGTAGAGAGGAGCTCCCCTCTCCTTTTCTTCCCCTTCTCCCCCTTCTTCTTCATCTTTGTCTTCCTCAGCGCTTTAGTCTGGACTCGTCTTTACTGACTACTGCCTAACGGCCACCTCCCCTTGTCCATTCCGATGCCTCGGCCATCCCAATCTGGCCAGGGTTGGGGTGGGGTGTGGGGAGGGATTCCTTCCAACTGCCTCCTTTTCCTTTTGACCCGTTCGTTCTGTCTGGGGTTCGCCTTGGATTTGGCCCTGGGCGTGTAGAGACACTTGGCTCCCTCAGCGACCCTGATGCACCTGGCACCTTCCCCACCCCAGCTTGGAAGCTGTCCCTTCCCGGGGCGCACCCAGCTGGCTCTGACACTCTCGAAATAGGGTGAAGCCTGGAGTCAGCTTTGAAAGGGAAGATGAGAAAAATCTCATTAGCACCAAATGGAATGAAATCGATGCTTTAAACCACGTTTCCTCACAGGCGGGCGGGTGGGGGGGGTGGTGACCAGTGATGCCCTTGGAAATGGGGGTGAGGGACACACAGGCTTGCGAAACCTTCCCTTTGCCGGCAGAGGCCAGGCGCATCATTGGCCGGGCGGGCGCAGGCCTGGTCGAGCTGAGTGCGTCTTAGCCCAGGATCAGGGAAGCGCGAGGCCCTGATGGCGCAGCTGGGGTTCTCAGCCCCCCTCCGGGCGAGGTGGGGGCTGTTCTGCAGAGTCCCCCGCATGGCGCTCATTTGGAAAAGGGTAATTTGCTTCTAAATTATTCATCAAGACCCGGAGCAGCTGGTGGCGGCTGCCTGCCGTGCGTTTTATGCAAGTTTTAGTAGCTGCCAACCTCGCTGCCGCCGGCTGACTGGGCTTTGGGCGGCCGTGGGCTCAGAGCCGCCTTCTCGCTGCCACCTGAACATGCACGGGGTCCGCGCTCATTTCTGGGGATCCCCGTGAGGCCGCCGGCAGAGCCCAGTTCCTTGCAGCTCCACAGCTGGGAGCGGAGCTTCTTGATTCTCGCAAGAACGTCCTCGAAGGGCTCGTGCTGGCGGCTCTGAAAAATCACGGTCTCCGCTCCAGAAGCCCCAGGCTGCACGTGGGCGGACACACGTGGGAGACGTTGTCGGCCCGTCTCGGAGGAAGCAGCGGTTTCCGGCGGAGTCTTAGTTATTTTTTAAATTATTTTTATTTTGTAATGATCGTACATCAGTCATGTTCGCATGGCTGTATTGTACCCCTACTCCCCACTGTACCCCCATCCCCCCTTCCCACCCTCTGGTCGCTCCAACTCCCCTCGCTGCAGCCCGTGGGACTTTTTCCTTTTTGCTTTCAAACTATGGCCTTTTTTCTTCCCGGGTGTGGACTCGCCCTCCTGGGCAGCAGCGGACGAGGCCGCTCGGGTCTGCAGGAGCAGCTGAGGCGGACAGTCAGGCCGAGCACGTCGGGAACTTGCAGGGCAGATGGGGTGGCTTCTCCGGGATCTTTTCTGGCGTCTGTCACCTGTTGCTGGTTCTGTGTCTTCTGGGTTTGGGACTGCAACTCCCAGCCGAGGGCAGCGAGGTGTCCGCTGCTGGGGCAGACGTCCCCAGGTGTTGGGTCCAGCTCCTCTCCTCTCTCTTGTCAGCAGTTCTGCCAGGGGGCCACAGCCGCTCGTGGTGGCTTTCCTCCCCCTTAACTGGCGCAGGAAGGAGCCTCTTGAATGCTGCACGTAGCTGTGGGCTCGGGGTTTGAGTCCCCAGTGCCAGAGACGACGCGGGCAGGAGTCTGTGACAGGTCACCCCGGTCTCAGTTTCGTGAGCAGCGGCTGTTCTGAGCACAGACGTTATGGCAGGAGCTCGGGTTCTGGCTGTAGGACCTTGGGCCAGTCAGTGGCCTTTGGGGCTCGGCTTCCTGCCCGCTAAGCCAGGGAGAGGGAAAGGTCAGAAACCCCCTTCTGGCTGCTGGTGACTCTGGGGAGCTGGTGCTTAAGCCCCTCCTCAGATCGGGCTGCACGGGGGAGCCTAGGAATTAGCATCACAGCGAAAGCTCCCAGGGGAGTGGGGGCCAGGGTTGGGGGTGCTGACCTGCTGGAGCTTGCAGGCCCCATCCTCCAAGCCAGGCTTGTCAGCTAGGCTGTGCTGGCCGGGAGGCCCCGGCCCATCTGAACCCCAGTTCTGGGCTGGAGACGGGCTGTGGGGGAAGGCTGGATCCTGGCCCCTCCCACCTCCCGCTGTTGGGGTGCTGGTTTCCTATCTGCAGCGGGTTCAGCACATCCGGGGAGTGCTGGGTGATGTGGAGCTCACACTGAGAGTCTTTCTGACTTTCCGACAGGCCTGTATCTCTCCTCTGGGCACCCGAGCAGGCTGGGTCCAGCTGCAGCTGACTCCGCAGTGGACGCTGCTCTCCTAGCAAAGAGTAGGAGGCCACACAGCTTCCTCATCTGTCTGTCTGTCCATCCATCACCCACCCACCCATGTATTCATCCACCCACCCACCCATCCACCCAAGTTGACCAGCGTGTGCCTGGAGCTTGGGGGAAAAGAATCTCTGCATTTAGCTTTGACACGGGAACAGCAGACTTATTTCAAGGTCAAGCCTCAAGACACACAGGAAGTGAGATCACGCGAGACCTGTTGCCCAACTGTAACTGCTGGGTCTAAGGTGCCGGGAGGCCATGGACGTAAAAGCCAGTCCGACATTTTCACAGGAACCTGTTGCTTGAATGTATCCCAAAACCCGACGTCTGGGAGACAGCGTGGGTTCCGCCGGGGGAGTGGCCACACGCCCAGGTCTGCGTGACGGACGTTCCTGAAAGCAGCTCACACTCGCACAGCTGAGCTGGGGCGTCCGTGGCCGACTCCCTGGGGCCCGGCGGGGCCGGAGGATGGGTCTCTCTGGACCATCCTCACGCGGTGCTGGCTGGCGGCGGCTCCGGAGGTCACTGACCGCCAAGGCCGAGCTCTGGATCCTCACACGAGGCCTTGAGAAGCGGCCGGCATGACGGAGGTGCCCAGCGCTTCATTGTAGAGAATCTTAATTAATTAGAATTGAATCCAGAAGGTGCAGGCGGCCGGTCCAGGCGGTCTGGCGGAGACACGGCCGTCCAGCCCTAGAGGCCTCTTCCCTTCCCACCCCTCCTCCCTATCCCCTTTCCTTTCCCACGCCCGGGTCCTTACGTCCCCAGCTCCACGGCTCCCGGGTCAGACAGACACCAGGGTAGAGTGGACGTGGGGGACGGTGACCCTGAAGAGCCACAGGAAGACCATCCAGTGGATGAGAAATGAATCCAGCCAGTGGGGCGGGTGGGAGCGACTTGCTCTCAGTTCTAGAAGCTTCCTCAGGTGTCTGGATGTCCTCCTCGCTCTGGCCTGGGGGGATGGATCCAGTGTCTCTTTTTTTCCTAATTTTTGTACAACATCGGTCATGTTTGTATAGTTGTTGTTCTCCTTGGGTGTGGCCTCCCATGTTGTCCTCCTTCCCTGCCCCTCCCCCCTTTTCCCTTCCCCCACTCTGGTCACCCCAGCTCCTCCCCCTGCAGGCCGTTGGTCCACACCTGGCCCGCTGGTCTCTTTCCCTGGAGCTCTGTCCTTCTCCCGGGTGTGGCCTCGCCCTCCTGGACGGCACAGACCTGGCTGCCCGGGTCCCCAGGGGTGGCCGAGGCGGGGGTCAGGCCGAGCACAACGGGAGCTTGTTGTAGGGCAGATGTGGCAGCTTCCCTGGGCTCCTTGCTGGCGTCCGTCCCGCGGTGCTGGTTCTGTGCTGTACGGTTCTGGTGTCCGGGTTCGGGAGCCCAACTGCAGCCGCTGGGGTGGAGACGTTCCCTGCTGAGGACAGACGTCCCCAGGGGGTGGGTCCAGCTCTCTCCTCTCTCGTGTCAGCAGCTCCGCCGTGGGCCGCAGCCACGTCTCTGTGGCTTCCTGCCCCAGTGGTTGGTCAAGGAGGAGCCTCGCTCACGCGCCCACAGCTCTGGGCCCGGGATCTGGCTCCCCAGACCGGAGCCGATGCAGCTGGACTCTGGGGAAGGTCTGCACCCATCGCTGTCTCCGGTCTTGTCTCAGTGGCCCCGATCACACTGTCTGGGTCCCCCCAGGCGGCGAGTGTCTCCAGGGCCGTTATGACTCCCCCCCCTCTCCTTGTCTGCCGCTGGAGAACTGGTTTCTGCTTTCCTAGCGCAGGTCTGATTGAGGTGGGAGTAACCCAGAGGGGGGATCCCCCGCACCCCAAGCCCACACCCCAAGGCCGCACCCCCAAGCCCGCAGCCCAGCAGAGGTACCCAGCCACCCCACCCACCCTGGCCCACGTGGCCCACGTGGAGCCAGAGCCCAGCTCCCCCGGCCCGAGACCCCTGAACTCCAAGCCCCTGAGACCCCCACCAGCATCCATGGGGGGAGGGGCGGGGGAGGGGGGTGCTGCGGGCCCTCTCCAAGGCCGGGGCCGTCCGAAAGGCGAGACCCTCCAGCCTGCGCACGGTAACTGCCCACCAAGTGTTTCTCGACTAAGCACAGTGTGGGCGCCTGGCGGTCCTGCCCGAGACCTGAGAGAGCTGCCCCGTCCTACCCGCCCCCGGGAGTCGGAGGCAGCCAGGCCCCGGACTATGTGTCCCCAAGCAGGGCTGTCCCCGCACACGAGACGCTCTGGCGTCCGGCCCGACAAAGGAGCGTGGCTCTGTCCCCGCCTTCGAGCCCCAGCTGTCCCTGGAGAGCCAAGCGGTGGTGGAGAGCGGGGGGCGAGGGCGGGAGCGGCCGGGCACCGGGGGTCACTCACGCAGCTGTCCCCTCTCTCTCCTTCCAGAAGGGGCGGGAGCCTCGCTGCCCACCTGGGCCATCGCCCTGCTGGCGGTGTCCTTGTCGCTGCTTCTGATTCTGGTCATCGTCCTGGTCGTCATCTTCTGCTGCTGCTGCGTCTCTGGGAGAGAGAAAAAAGGTAACGTCTTGGCAGGACATGGAGAGTCATGGGGGGGGTCAGTGGCCCCCACCAGGGAGACCCCGGCCTAGGGGTGGGTGCTGCCTGCTCGGCCCCGGCCGCGTGCGTCCAGGCTTGCACGTGAGGCAGGGACGGGCAGACAGTGCCGCTGGGCAGTGTCTGGGCTCTGCTTTGTGGAGATGCCCTCGCAGTGCCCTCTGGATGTAGCGGCTGAAGGAAAGCAGAGGTTTTCCGTTCCCAAACCGAGCACGGAAGAATGAAAGGAGAAGACGGCTTCCTTCCCAGTGAGGGTTTCTGGGCCACGCCAAGGGAGAGGCGTCCCCTGGTTAGTGACCGCTCGGAGAGGGCGGTGGGCGGCCCCTGTGAGGCGAGGTCCGGCTGCCTTCCCCTGGGCGAGGCCATGTGAGGCCCAGCCAGGCGTTCGGGTGCCCGGTGAGGCGGGTGTCGGTTAGCAGACACCAAGCATCAAGCATTGCTTGAGGTGTTTCCTGCCTCTGCTCACTGGACAGTGCTCAGGCCTCTCCTGGTCAGCTGAGGGCGACGGGACATGGCCAGAGGCCAACAGGACAACCCCCCGTCCCCCGAAGAGCCCTCTCCCTCAGTTCAGGTTAGCTTGCCTCCTGGGCCCAACCAGGGCTTAGTAGCAGGTGCTGTGAGAGCTGAAAATGAGCGAGAACATCACCTGAGCAGGGAGGACAAGGGGTGTTGGCCAGCTCTCAGAAGTGATGGTTGGAAGCCTCAGAGGAGAGCAGAGTTGCCCAGGGCCGGCTTGGGGGCTGGTGTGGGGTGGCCACACCCCACAGATGCTGTCGTTCCCCCGGTCAGGCATCCAGGGGTAAATGCTCATCACCTGGGGACTTCTGGGGGTGCTGGCGACGGTGGAGTCGGCAGTGTTGGTACCTATGAGAGCACCTGCCTCGGGATTAAAGAAATGGAATGTGTTTCAGTCCCTGTGAGTCCGAGACAGCAGTGCTGACGTGAGAGTGTCCAGGCCACTCAACATGGGACGGCATGGGACGGGCCACTCCTGCCTTCTGGGCTGGGAGGTGATTAAATGAGATAATAGCCAGTAGCTTCAGGGTCCCCACACAGGTGCGGGAGTGGGATCAGGAGCGGGAGGACAGTGCCCTGCCGGGAGGGGGCGCCCCCAGCCCGCTGCCCAGGCTCAGTATTCACCACAGTAACTCTTAGCGCCTCGCCGGGCTATTTACGAGCCACCAGCAAATCCTCCTTTCTTCATGCCTGGAAGTCACGCCATAGTTTGTGGGGGAAACAACAAAGGCTGTGAGGTCACGCGCACTCCGTGGTGTGTGTTTTAGAATGGGGGGGGGGTCTGTCGAAATCGATGTGAGTTTATCTCCAGAAAGACTCTCCTGATTTTGCGAATGTGATTGTTTTTCAGACTCGAGTTATGACATTGAGATAAGGTAAGCGTGAAGGCAAGCCCATCGGTGCTCAGAAAACAAACAACAGCAACAATGCATACCCACACTCACACACACCCAGTCACCCGGACCTGCACACACACGCCTCCCCCCACGCCCAGACACACCTACACGCTCACATATGCCCCACCTCCCACCACTCGCCCCCACTCCCACTCACAACCATCCTCACAGCCACTCACACTTGGACTCACCCTCACACTTACGCACCCACACACCTACACACACCCACACCCCTCCCCCCACACCCCTCTCCCACACCCCTTCCCA
>PVHY01031193.1:0-12792 GCA_004024945.1 Uropsilus gracilis
ATCAGCCCCAGGTGGGACTCGAACCGCGACTTCTAGCCCTGGCCGCTTCATAGGCTGAAGCTTACAGGCACGAGCCACCGTGCCCGGCCTTTCTACTACATCTTGACTGGGAAGATTATTTCCGCTACCCAGTATATTGTACTTGTCTTCAAGAATCAACTCAATTCTTACTTCTTTCATTCAGTAGGTTTTGGTTGATTAGGTGTTATTTTCCAGGAACTGAATACATTAACATCCATGAGAGATACTGAGATAAATGAATCCTATCTCCAAATGAGAGGAAAAATAAACTTATATTTATTGATTGCTCGGTGCCAAGCCAGGACTGTTATTTCATGTAATCTTTATAACAACATAAATTTAAAGATGGAAAAACAAGCTCAGAGAGAATAGCTAACATTTTCCAAGTCATATTACTTTTGACAGATGAGTTAAGACTCCAACCCAAAACTCTAGTTCCAGCATCTGTATCTATTCATTTGTCTTCTTTTCCTTCCTAAACATTTTAAGGCAGTCTAGAAGAAGATAGTCTCAGGATTTCTTGGTTATAACATCAGGCACCCAGGTTTTCCCATCCCTTTGCTCAGCTATCTCTTAGCTTATGTGATTTCATTTTCATGTTTTTGCCTTGAAATTGCGTGATAGCTGCTCAGTTCTAACTATAATGTCTTCACACAACCAAATCCAGAGGAGAATAGAACAGAATGACAGTCTTTACTGTCTCTATTAGATTGGAAAACTATTCCCAGAAGCTTCTCAACATGTTTTGCTTTCTGTCTGTTGAACCATTTGCCATCCTTAGGCCATTCTCCAGCACTTGGCTTCAACTAATCACATTTGATCCCTGGAACTGGGTATATAATACCCAAGCAAATCAAGATCTTTTACCAAGACAGAAGGAAATGGTTGTTACAGATAATAAAAATACCTTACTGGAAATGACTTTATCTATGTGATAATCTTTTTTTTTTTTTTTTTGAGACTAGGTCTCGCTATTTGCCCATGGACCCGCAGGCTCACGTTGCCCAGGGTACCACAGACTCAAGCAATCCCCAGTCTCAGCTTCCCAGGTAGCTGGGATTACAGGTGCGCGCCACCACACCCAGCTGTTTCTTGGGACTAGATCTCACTGTGTTGCCCCGAGCAGGACTCGAATATGTGATAATCTTACTGTAAACTTCTAAAGCAAAACTTCAGTGCAGTAGTTCCCACTTGTCCTTGGTTTCAGTTACCAGCAGTCAATGAAAGTCCAAAAATATCATCTATATTTTGAGAGATAAACCGCATTCACATAATTTTAATTACAGTATAATAATTATGCTATGATTAGTTAGTTGTTAATCTCTTACTGTGCCTAATTTATAAATCAAATTTTATCATAGGCAATTAGATAGGAAAAAAATAATACATAGTTTGGTACTCTGCTATTTCAGGCATCCTCCACAGGTAAGGGTTGATAACTGTATAATCTCCTTTGAAATCTCTAGACTCTTTTAGAGACTAGATCTCGCTATATTGCCCAAGGTAGTCCCAAACCTGCGAACTCAAGCGATTCCTGGCCTCAGCCTCTCAAAGTTGGGATTAAAGGTGCACTCCACCAGGCCTGGTTTCTCTTTAATAACATCTTTTTCCTTCTCTTGATTCTGCCTTTTCGCTGAGTGTGAGTCTTTGAGGCTGTTCCCCTGATAGTGTTCTCTGCATTCAATCCTTCTGTCTTCTCATTTCTCTGGGGTATGATTCCAACTTTCCTTTTCCAAGGCACAGATAGCCATTTAATATCTGTCCTGAAATTGATGGGTTTTGAGTGTTCACTCTGAAAAGAACTCCTTAGATTTCTTGTAGAAGTTGATGTGTTACTGCGAAGTCTAAACTAAAGGGGACATGTTGAAGTCTTTTTCACACAATTTCATGCTCTTTGGTTCCATCTCCTAATTAATTCTGTCTCCATACTTTTAATGAATATCTCAGCTTTCATTCAGGTACTTTTCTATGATACATCATCAAGAAACAGACTCACCTCTTTGGTTTTTGTTTTTGAGACTACATCTCACTATTTTTGCCCTGTAAGCTC
Organism: Uropsilus gracilis; assembly: GCA_004024945.1. Classification (NCBI taxonomy): domain Eukaryota; kingdom Metazoa; phylum Chordata; class Mammalia; order Eulipotyphla; family Talpidae; genus Uropsilus; species Uropsilus gracilis. Next base: position 2,072 of record PVHY01031193.1, read on the forward strand.
ACGTTGCCCGGAGTACCACAGACTCAAGCAATCCCCAGCCTCAGCTTCCCAGGATTACAGGTGTGCACCACCATGCCCAGCTGTTTTTTTTTTTTTGGAACTAGGTCTCGTTATGTTGCCCCAAGCCAGACTCAAACTGTGATCCCTCGTCCCTGCACTCAATATTTTATAAAAACATTACTGGACACGGTGGCTCGTGCCTGTAAGCTTCAGCCTATGAAGCGGCCGGGGCTAGGGATCGTGGTTCGAGTCCCACCCGGGACCTGTAGCGAGACCTAGTTCCAAAAAAATAGCTGGGTGTGGTGGCGCGTGCCTGTAATCCCAGCTACCTGGGAAGCTGAGGCTGGGGATTGCTTGAGTCTGTGGTACCCCGGGCAACGAGAGCCTGCAGTTCCACGGGCAAAAATAGCAAGACCTAGTCTCAATAAATGAATGAATGAATGAATGAATGAATGAATGAATGAATAAGTGAATGAATAAATAAATAAACAAACAAACAAACAAACATTTAGAGAATGGGGCCAGGCACGGTGGCATGTGCCTGTAAGCGGCAGCCTAGGAAGCCACAGTGGGGACCTGGGATCTCGTTTTCAGTCCTGCTCAGGGCAATGTAATGAGACCTAGTTACAAAAAAATAGCTGGGCATGGTGGCATGCGCCTGTAATCCCGGCACCTAGGAAGCTGAGGTTGGGGATTGCTTGAGTTCGTGGTACCCCGGAAAACATGAGCCTGTGGTTCTATGGGTAAAAATAGACCTTGTCTCAAAAAATACATATATATGTATATATATACACACACACACACATATATATATGTAAGGTATGAAGAATCACTTATTTACTCAGTTACTCCTTTCAGTAAAGGAATGCTGCTGTGACTGCTAATGGCCCTTTGTGCTTTTCCTCATGCTTCTTTTCCCTAGAGTTAACCTCCACCTCGGAATTTGAAGTTTATTATTTCTTTTTAAATTTTATGTCATAAAATTGTAATTTTCTTTATAGTTTTACCAATGTTTATGTATTAATAATGTTTTAATTGTACATATTTGAATGTGATATATATATATATATATAGTATAGAGAGAGCCATGTAGTGTTTATTATGTGACTTGTCTTTTTTTCCTCAACATGTTCCTGAGAGTCAGCACTGACTGTCTTTAATTTCATGGAAAAAAATAGACTAAAAAAATACACTACAATTTGTGTCTAGTTTTTTTGGTTATTACAAACACTACTGCTGTGCACATTCTTGAACAAATTCCTTGTTGCACAAGTGTATATAGTATATAGGGCATATACTAGAGTAGAATATAGTATTCTAGTATATAGGGCATATACTAGAGTAGAATCACTGACCTAGGATGTGTTCATATTCACCCTTTTAGGTAATGCCAAAATGATTCGTCACCAACATAGAAGAATAACAGTGTTCTAAGTCCTTGTCAGCATTTACTTTTGTCTTTTTTTTTTTTGCCAATTTAGTTAAGAATAAAATGATATCTTATTCTTTTTGTTTTTATTTCCCTGGTTTTTAGTGCGGTTGAATTTTTTTATATGTTTAGTTGGCCACTGAGATTTTTCCCTATTGAAGTTCTTATTTAAGCCTTATACCCATTTTTCTATTTGGTTGTCTTGTTTTTGTTGTTGTGTTTAATTAGACCTCGGATACATAGACTAGGGTTAACTATCTTTGACTCTTTAATATTGCTGATCCATAATTTATCTTTCAGAGATTTGGTATAGGAATGAATTTCAAATAGTGGAAAGAAAATGAAAACCAAAACTTGGTGGGGAAGCTCTGTAACTTTTGTTGAGGAGGACATTTTTGTCTGAAATATGATTATGATAGAGGATGGAGGAGATTTAGTTGGAAAGGAAACTTGCATCCAACCTTGATTGCCCTACTAGAATTCAGAATCTTTGTAATTAGGAAGTCATCTTAGAGCAGGGCATTGACTTTTCAAGATTTTTGTGACACCAGTAGGGATAAGGATAAGACTATATAAAAATGGAACCAGTTAGGAGGGCAAACATAATTCAAATGAGAGTCAATTTTTTGGGGCAACAAATGTTTATTGAGCATTTCTAAGGGTTAGTGAATCCATAGACTACAGGCCTTCTCCTGGCCTTCTAAGCGAACATGCAGTTTGAATGTGATGATAAAGAAAGTACAGGTTCCCAGGGGATGCTTTGGAGAGTTACTTAACTGAGATCTGGGGGTTAAAGACAACTTTGGGGGAACACATTTTTCAGTTATAATCTAAAGGTTGAGTAGAAGATATACAGAGAAGAGTGTTCTAGCCCATAGCATCTGCAAAGGTCTAAAGAGAATTCCCTGAAAAGAATTGTAAGTAAAGTTGTGTGGAACAGATCAGTACAGTGCATGGGATAAATTCAGACCCTCACACGTCTTGTTTAGCCTAGCAAGTATTTTTTTTTTTTTTTTTTTTTTTTTTTTTTTTTTTTTGAGACTAGGTCTTGCTATTTTTGCCTGTGGAACCGCAGGCTCTCGTTGCCTGGGGTACCACAGACTCAAGCAATCCCCAGCCTCAGCTTCCCAGGTAGCTGGGATTACAGGTGCGCACCACCACGCCCAGCAATTTTTTTTTGGAACTAGGTCTCGCTACGGGCCCCAGGCGGGACTCAAACCGCGATCCCTAGCCCCGGCCGCTTCATAGGCTGAAGCTTACAATCGCAAACCACCGTGCCCGGCCGAGCCTAGCAAGTATTTTTAAGAACTTTGTATTAGAGTGGCCATCTTTTAGAAAAATAAAATTTAACCTCTGGTATTTGTGCCAAAATGCATGGCAGTAATTGGTTAGAGTCGTGTAAATGCTTGCCCTCTGTTCATCAGTTTTATGTAAGCACCAAATTAACTAATGCGTGGCCCTTGTCATTGCTTTTGTAATTGGTATTCCCTGGGCTACCAAATAAAATATTTTAGAGTAATGCTAGAAAGTTGAGCAGGGACCAGATTATTCTGGTTTTGCAACCTCTCCAAGGTTAAAAAGTTCAAGATTGAGTAATTGAGTATAAGCAATAAAGTCTCTGAAAGATTTTTAGAGGGGAATGTCATGTTTTGGTTTGAATTTTAGACAGATAACTCTGCCTGTAGAATTGAGAATTCATAATAGTTACTGTTGAGATCATATTGGATAACTGAGTACTGTTAAAAGATTATGGCACAATTTAAAAAATATGTTGGGGCCTGGAGAAGAAAAGTAGGACAGATTTGATTGATAACTACTAATAGTAGTTTCAGTAGAAATGGAATGGAGAAGCTGAGGAAAGAGTGAAATGAAGGGTGATGCTTGGTTTTTGTCTTGAGCAATTGGGTCGACGGTGATAGAATAGGAAACTTGGGAAAGAGAATCACAGGAAAAATAAGGTGATGAATGCAGTCAAGATAATGGGCATTTAATGAAAGGGATTGGCATTATGTTGGAATGGAAGGCAAGAGAGGGCAGAGTTAGAGAGTTAGCTTTTCAGCTGAGTGGGTTGGTAACATTAACAAAAATAATAATAGAGAAGTTCTGGAAGTTAAGCTGGATTTGAATGCCTCTGTCCTCTCAATAAGTTGTTAGCTCCAGTTGAATTTGAAGCATTTCTATGATGTATGGATGGAGCTGACTGAGAAACTGTTTGGAATTAAGAATCTAGAGCTCTATGCCACACATGGTGGCGTGTGCCTGTAAGTGACAGCTTATGGAGTCGTGGCTGTTACTAGGGATTGCGGTTCAAAACCCGCTAGGGCAACATAGCGAGACCTAGTCCCAAAAAAATAGCTGGGCATGGTGGCGCAATCCTGTAATCCCAGCTACCTTGGGAGCTGAGGCTAGGGATTGCTTACGTCAATGGTGCCATGGACAACGTGAGCCTGTGGTTCCGTGGGCAAAAATAGCGAGACCTAGTCTCAAAAAAAAAAGAATCTGAAGCTCAGACCAGGAGTGGTGGTGGGTGCCTGTAATCCCAGTTACCTGGGAGGCTGAGACTGAGGATCACTTGAGTCTGTGGGTTCGAGACAACCCTGGGCAATATAGCGAGACCTCATTTCTTTTTTTTTTTTTTTTTTTTTTTGAGGCTAGGTCTTGCTTTGTTGCCCAGGAAACCGTAGGCTCAACCATGAACTCAAGTGATCCCCAGCCTCAGCCTCCCAGGTAGCTAGGATTACAGGCATGCGCCACCACATCCAGCTATTTTTTTGAGACTAGGTCTTGCTGTATTGCGCTGGGAGGGTCTGGACTTCCCTGTTGGATCTTGAACCTGCGGACTCAAGGGATGCCTGGCCTTGGCCTCGCGCTTTGTAGGCTGCAATTAAAGGCACGCACCACCATGCCTGACCGAGACCTCATCTCTTTAAAAAAAAAAAAAAGAATCTGGAGCTCAGAGCAGACATCAGTATGGAGTGAGAATTTGGAATTTGGGCAGTCATCTATATAGAAAAGATAGCCAAAGTGCAGCTTTGGCCTCTCTATGAAGAGGGTAAAGGACTTAACATAACAAAAACTTTGTATTTGGAGCCAATTAATTCTTTTTCACCCCCCCCATAAAACAGTATCTGTCTGTCTTATATTCCGTATTATATTAAGTGAGTGTTGAATGAGGGTCAGATAGAAACTGGAACCAGATCTCTGGGCCCCTATTCCAAATTACTAGCTTTGTAACCTTGTGCAAATTACTTAATATCTCTTTGCAGTAGTTTCCCTTTTTTTTTTTTTTTTTTTTTTTTGTTTGTTTTTTTTGTTTTTGAGACTAGGTCTCGCTATTTTTGTCCATGGAACCACAGGCTCATGTTGCCAGGAGTACCACAGACTGAAGTGATCCCCAGCCTCAGCTTCCCAGGTAGCTGGGATTACAGGTGTGCGCCACCATGCCCAGCTATTTTTTTGGAACTAGGTCTCCCTACGTTACCCTGAACGGGAACTCGAACCATGACCCCTGGTCCCTGCTGTGGCTTCCTAGGCTGCCTCTTACAGGCATGTGCCACCATGCCCAGCTCAAAATTTATATTAAAAAAAAAAAAACTGTAACAGTGATTGGCAGTATAAGCACTCAGTGTTAGCTATATATTGAAAGTGCTTTATAAACTATGAAAGTATTGGTGGTTATAAGAGGTCATCTCTGAAGACCTGCCTTTAAAGGATTTTTAGAGAGAAAGAGATTTTTTTTAAAGAGAATAAGGAATCAGAATATCAAGACAACCAGGAAATTATCAAGGTTATTAGTGAGGAGGATGTCATCAGAATTGTTAGTGTGATGACTTCAGAGTATTTTCCATCTGTTTCAGTTATCATTAGTCTGCCCTTTTCCTTTAATTCTTGAAACCATTCATCCATAGTTAAATATATAAAATTAAAACTGGGTAATGATTTGTGAAGCACTTCACAGTTTGATTGGAGGTTAAATAATCCTGCCCACAACTTCTCTGTTAAGGTAGATGTTGTTACCCTTATTTAGTAAATGAGGGAATTTAGGCTTAGAATGTAGAGTTGACTCTGCAATAGTCTAGGTCTTTTCTTTCTTTTCTTTTTTTTTTGGAGATTAGGTCTCGCTATATTGCCCCAGATAGTCCTGATCCCACGGACTCAATTGATCCCCAGCCTCAGACTCCCAGGTTGCTGGGATTACAGGCGCCCACCACTGCACCCAGCTGCTTTTTCGAGACCAGGTCTTTTTTTTTTTTTCAATAAACTTTATTTTTGTATTTTATTTTTTATTCTTTAAATTACAATCTCAGTAAATGTCAAGACCAGGTCTTGCTATGTTGCTTGAGGTAGTCTCGAACCCGCGAACTCAAGTGATCTCTGGCCTCTTGTCTCCCAGCACTTGGCTTCCAGGTGTGTGCCACCACACCCGGCCTAGTCTAGGTCTTCTGTTGCCAAATCTCTTTCGATAATTTATTAGATTGTAAACTCAGATTAGGCAAATTAGATTATTTGTTTCTCCAGACCTGGATTTAAACAGTGATTTATTTTTACCCTTTACAGCACCTATCTCAATAATGGCAGGAAAAAAAGTGTTCAAACTGGACTGAGTGAAGATTGGCATTCATTAAGAATAACGTGCCCTTTCTCCCCTCTGTCCTCTAGCGCCCTCACAAAGCCAATGCCGAGGAGATGACCAAGTACCACAGTGATGACTACATTAAATTCTTGCGCTCCATCCGCCCAGATAACATGTCTGAGTACAGCAAGCAGATGCAGAGATGTAAGTCCTTTCTGTTGCCTTGCTGCTCTCAGGCCCCCAGGATCTCCCTTTCAGTGCGAGAACCCACTCTGTGCAGACTTTGCTTGTCCCTTTCATTCAGCTGACATTTGATTGCTTTTTCATTTTCTTTTGTTTTTTTGCTTCCCCAGAATGCCAGAGTTCTTTTTTCTTAAGTTTAGTATTCCTGATAGTAATACAGAATAAAGATTGAATGTTGTGCAGTTAGGTTCATAACACTGTACCAAGAAAACAATAGTTATTGTAATGTTTTAAAGCACTGACTTGGAAAGAAGTAGATACAGGTACAGTTCTGACGCTTCTTATATTTTTCTTTCATGGAATGTACTGAATGACATCCCATTCAATTGTAAACTCCTCTCTATTTATATATTAACTGAGAATTTTGTGGCCACTTAGACCAGATTTTAGGTAATCTTTGGGTTGAGATGATAGGAGCCCTGTGCCCTGTGGCTTGAATCTTAGAAGCCGCTATCAGTTTGTAAGAATTATGGGGTTATTTTAGCATGGGGGAGTAATATGCTTCAAATTGTAAGACACTGTCATACCTAACTTCTCCCTTATTTTAGAAAATATCTCTAAGCAACTAAGATCTCATATAATAAAACAGTGTAACAGCATCGCCCAGAAGAAATTTTGGTTACCTGATGATTGCTTATTTTGAAAAAATCAAGACATCCAAAACCCTTTTATTGCTGCTGGCCACAAATTAGTCTGATTCTGACAGAAAAGGGTTATTTACGTATCATAGTAATTGTGCATAGTAATGATTACAGAGCCACAGAGATCTTTGAAACTTTAAACTTCTTTGCCACCTTCAACTCCAGGAGCTGCTGGCCCCCTTAAGTAAGATACTTGCTTTCTGAATTGGCAGGGTCTCATTCCCTTCTGAGGTGAAACAAATTCACTCTTTGGCTCTAGATGGCTTTAGGGATTTCTGTAACCTTTCGAGCCCAGTGATCAAGCTGCACTCTCAGCAGAGGGGACTCTCAGCGGAGCAGCTTGGTATTGAAGCAGAAAAATGAACTTTGGGCTGGGCATGGTGGCGAATGCCTGTAGGTGGCAGCTTAGGAAGCCACGGCTGGGGCCAGGGATCATGGTTTGAGTCCCACTGGGGGCACGTAGTGAGACCTAGTCCCCAAAAAATAGCTGGGTGTGGTGGTACACACCTGTAATCCCAGCTACCTGGGAAGCTGAGGCTGGGGATTGCTTGAGTCTGTGGTACCCTGGGCAACGTGAGCCTGCGGTTCCATGGGCAAAAATAGCGAGACCTAGTCTCAAAAAAAAAAAAAAATTGGACTTTGATGTCTTGTTTTGAATCTTTTAGCTCTCCCACATAGCTATGTGTTCCTGGATAAGTCTCCTAGCCTGAGCTTTGTTTCCCCTTCTTTAAAAGGAGGATAATAGTGCCTATTTCATAGTGGAGGTTGGAAGCATAAGTGAGATGATATATTCACAGCACAAACTGTCATTGAATAGTAGTTTTTGCTGTTATAACTTAATCATTTCCATTATTTTCAAATCTGTCAAGACAGACAAAAAATATGAGGCCCTCGTGGTACACAGGTTTGGTGTTGGCTCCCATTTTGTTCCAGTTTTCCTGAGAGCAGCATTCTAAAGTATGCATTAAATTTGGTCTGGGTTTTTCTCTTGTTGAACATGGGACTCTGCAAGGACTTCAAGGTACTTTACTGACTCGAATCATAATCTGTTGTGAATGTAAGGACTGAGCTCTTTTAAAATTTGCGTAGGAAGTTATCCCTACAATAAAACCAAATAAATCTTACTTCGTTGCTCTTAACTGAAAATAGTACATTTTGCTTTATGGTCACTTTGAGATTTTGAGAACTTTGATCAGAAGTTAAACTAATATTAGTATAAATGAAGACATGAATATATGTTATTTTGGGGGCAGGTGGTCCATCAGAATATGAGATTCATGTGAAAACATGATAAAAGGGATTTGTGGTAGTAAAATATGGAGATATTCTCATCCATTTTATAGGTATATAAACTGAGGCCTGGGGATGTGAAATAACTTCTCAGTCACATAGCAAGGTAGTAGGATGGAGGCTGGACCTACAGTTTTCTGATTCCAGAGTAGTTTAAAATATGTTGAGTATAAAATATTTCAGATACATGAAAACAGTGTAAGAAATAATGTACCAAGCATTCATGTACCCATTATCAAACCTAAGAAAACATTAGTACAATTGAACACCTCTCTCTTCAATCATATCCTTTCCTACTTTTATTTATTTATTTATTTTTTGAGATTAGCTATTTTTGCCCATGGAACTGCAGGCTCTCATTGCCCGGGGTACCACAGACTCAACCAATCCCCAACCTCAGCTTCCCAGGTAGCTGGGATTACAGGTGCATGCCACCATGCCCAGCTATTTTTTGGAACTAGTTCTCGCTACGGGCCCCAGGTAGGACTCGAACCGCGATCCCTAGCCCTGGCTGCTTTATAGACTGAAGCTTACAGGCATGAGCCACCATGTCCGGGCCTCCTACTTCTCACAGTTACCACCACTGCCAAGATATAAGCACTAGGCCAAAGTTGGTGTTCAGTCCTGACAGTCCTTTCTGCAGTATTCTTTTTTTTTTTTTTTAAGACTAGGTCTTGCTATTTTTGCCCATAGAACCACAGGCTCATGTTGCCCAGGGTACCACAGATTCAAACAATCCCCAGCCTCAGCTTCCCAGATAACTGGGATTACAGGTGCGCGCCACCACGCCCAGCTATATTTTTTGGAACTAGGTCTTGCTATGTTGCCCCGACTCAAACCGTGATTTCCGGTTCACACTGTGACTTCCTAGGCTGCCACTTACAAGCATGTGCCACCATGCCTGGCCCTTCTGCAGTATTTTTGTTACGGCTTTCTCTGCCTGCCTTTCTACCCCCATCTCTCACTCAGTATTGCCCTCCCCCCTTCCATCTAAAACTAACTGTAGAGGCCAGGCATGGTGGCGCGTGCTTGTAAGCAACAGCTTATGGAATTGTGGAGGAGTCTGGGGATTGCGGTTCGAGTCCCACCTGGGACAAACAGCGAGACCTAGTCCCAAAAAATAGCTGGGCGTGGTGGCACACACCTGGAATCCTAGCTACCTGGGAAGCTGATGCCGGGGATTGCTTGAGTCCCTGGTACCATGGGCAACATGAGCCTACAGTTCCACGGGCAAAAATAGCGAGACCTAGTGTCAAAAATAAATAAACAAATAAAACTAGCTGAGGTCGGGCACGGTGGCTCGTGCTTGTAAGCTTCAGCCTATGAAGCGGCCGGGGCTAGGGATCGCGGTTCGAGTCCCGCCTGGGACCCGTAGCGAGACCTAGTTCCAAAAAAATAGCTGGGCGTGGTGGCGCGCTCCTGTCATCCCAGCTACCTGGGAAGCTGAGGCTGGGGATTGCTTGAGTCTGTGGTACCCCGGGCAACGAGAGCCTGCGCTTCCACAGGCAAAAAAAATAGCAAAACCTAGTCTCAAAAAAATAAAAAAATAATAATAAAAATAAATAAATAAATAAAACTAGCTGTAGTCGGGCATAGTGGCGCATGCCTGTAAGCGGCAGCCTAGGAAGCCACGGCTGGGACCAGGGATTGCGGTTTGAGTCCCACCAGGAACACTTAGTGAGACCAAGTTCCAAAAAAAAAAAAAAAAAATGTAGCTGGGTGTGGTGGCACATGCCTGTAATCCCAGCTACCTGGGAAGTTGAGGCTGGGATTGCTTGAGTCTGTGGTACCCCGGGCAACATGAGCCTGTGGTTCCACAGGCAAAAATAGCGAGACCTAGTCTCAAAAATAAATAAATAAATAAAAAATAAAACTAGCTGTAGAATGAGAAAAGTACTTACTGTGGGAAGAATGAAAATCCATAGAAATCTCCTTGGTTTTCTAGATTAAGCCAAGTAAAGATCTGCTCTCCCATTTCCCCTCTCTTTCTATATCTAAACTCACAGCTTGTTGAACTGGGAATAAATGTGCTGACTGGCTGGGCATGGTGGCTCGTGCCTGTAAGCTTCAGCCTATGAAGTGGCCGGGGCTAGGGATCGTGGTTCGAGTTCCGCCTGGGACCCGTAGCGAGACCTAGTTCCAAAAAAATAGCTGGGCGTGGTGGCGCGCACCTGTAATCCCAGCTACCTGGGAAACTGAGGCTGGGGACTGCTTGAGTCTGTGGTACCCCAGGCAACGAGAGCCTGCTGTTCCAAGGGCAAAAATAGCGAGCCCTAGTTTCAAAAGTTAAAAAAAATAAAAATAAAAAACAAAAAACCTTTGGATATCCAGGCAGGTGAAGACCACTGAAGAAGGAAGCAACAGCCGGGCACGGTGGCTCGTGCCTGTAAGCTACAGCCTATGAAGCGGCTGGGGCTAGGGATCGCGGTTCGAGTTCCGCCTGGGGCCCGTAGCAAGACCCAGTTCCAAAAAAATAGCTGGGCGTGGTGGCGTGTGCCTGTAATCCCAGCTACCTGGGAAGCTGAGGCTGGGGATTACTTGAGTC
>PVHY01031194.1:0-12834 GCA_004024945.1 Uropsilus gracilis
CTGATCCATTGGTCTGTTTGTCTGTTTTTGTACCAGTACCATGCTGTTTTAAGTATTATGGCTTTGTAGTACAGTTTGAAGTCTGGAATAGTAATACCTCTGTTCTCTCTTCTGTTTGTCAATAGGGTTTTGGCTATTCGGGGTCTTTTGTTGTTCCATATGAATTTCAGTAATTTTTGTTCTATCTCTTTAAAATATGTCATTGGGATCTTAATTGGAATTGCATTGAATCTGTAGATGGCCTTTGGTAGTATAGCCATTTTGATAATGTTGATTTTTCCGATCCATGTACAGGGAATGTCTTTCCATTTTTTTACATCATCTTCTATTTCTTTTAAGAATGTTTTATAGTTTTCTTTGTATAGGTCTTTTACGTCTTTTGTTAGGTTAATTCTCAAGTATTTGATTTTCTTTGGTACAATGGTAAATGGGGTGTTTTTTCTAATTTCTTCTTCTTCTGATTGATTCTTTGCATATATGAATGCTGTTGATTTTTGTGTGTTGATTTTGTATCCAGCTACCTTACCAAATTGGTTTATTATTTCAATCAGTTTTTCTGTTGATTTTTCTGGGTTCTCTATATAGAGAATCATATCATCCGCGTATAATGATAACTTTATTTCTTTGTTCCCTATTCGGATTCCTTTTATGTCTTTCTCTTGTCTTATTGCCCTAGCTAGGACTTCCAGAACTATGTTGAAAAGGAGTGGAGAGAGTGAGCATCCTTGCCTGGTTCCGGATGTAGCCCTAGTTGCTTCTTGTAGAAACATTGCTCAGTCATTATTCTCTTAGCAGCCCTTTGCCTCACTTTTCTCCACATCTTCTGTCGGTAAGAATCACCTGGAGCATTTCCTAGTACTTAGAAGTGTTGGTTTCCTTCTTTCTCCTGCTGAAAGAGCTGCTGGCATTTCCCTACACAGCATCCTCTGCTACCCTTTCACAAGTTTCTTTTTGGGTTGTGTCTGTTCAGGATCTGGTGACATGGCTTCGTTTCTCATGACTGAAGCCCGGCAACATAACACTGAAATCCGAATGGCAGTAAGCAAAGTGGCTGATAAAATGGATCATCTCATGACTAAGGTGACTGAGTTAGGCTTGGGGCTGTGTGGAAAGAGGGGGTATAAGTGGGGTACAAAACAGGGAGCAACTGGGCTTGCAGATGTTTTCCCTGGGTTTCCCATGTTCATCGTGGTTAATAGTTTTTTATCTCAAAGGATAGTTACTTTGGGATCCACTTAGAAAATGTGAGCTTACAGTAGGGAGTGTCTTAAAAACTCATCTGCCGCCTCAAAAAAACTGGTCAAATATTGGATAAATTCTGTTTCTACACTTGAAGATTTCTCACAAAGTCTTTCTGGCATCCCTTTTGTAGGTTGATGAGTTACAGAAGCACAGTGCTGGCAATTCCTTGCACAATCCTAGCATGTCAGTTACCATGGAAACAAGCATGATTATGAGCAACATCCAGCGAATTATTCAGGTGAGGTGGGTGGGAACAGAGTACCCAACCTGGAGGTCTGCCCATGCTCCCTCCCCAAGTGCCCTGTCCTTCAAACCTTTATTCCAGAAGCAGAGTGTGTGTGTGATAGTTGCTACACTGCATTGGGAAATTCTGTACAGTCCCTGTTATTGCTTAATTTGGCTCAAGTGACTCTCACTGTGTAGTCAGGAACACCTTTTTAAAGCCATATTTCAGAATTTTGCTACATTTTATAGCATTTACATACTCAGTCCATTGGGAACAGTGATTTGTAATCATTTGTGTTATTTGATATGTTTTAAGTTTTCTATCCACATGAATGTAAGTTATAGTTTTTCATCTAAAACCTATAACAGTGTCACCTGTCAATACAAGCTGGCTCCATTTTACCTGGCATTTTTCTCTTAAATTTATGTATTTTGAATTTAGGAAAATGAAAGATTAAAGCAAGAAATCTTTGAAAAGAGCAGTCGGATCGAAGAACAAAATGACAAGATTAGTGAACTGATTGAACGAAATCAGAGGTAATGACAGGTACGGGGCACTGGCTGGCATGAACAAAAAATACCCAAGTTAACGGACTTGTTTGCTTAGGGTGGTTTATTTGTATTCTATTACTTCTTTTTTCTGACAGTCACATGAATGATTGCTTTTCTGAGAGAAATTTCAATAGAAAGAACTCAGTAGGCTGTGATGTAAGGAAGACGTGTATTTGATTTCTGGCTTGTCTCATTTTTTGTGTGTGACTGCATTATTTATTTATTTATTTTGTGTGACTGCATTATTTTATTTATTTGTGTGACGGGTTTTCTCATCTGTAAAAGGAGTATTAATACTGAAAAATCTGTAGTGTCAGCTCTTCTCTCTTCTGTGTGCACTATTTTATCAGTCAGAATGTCTTTATTTGCCTTGGAAAATCCAGTTCTGCAATTCTTAATCTTCTTCCAAAGATTTGGAGGTGATAGGGGAACATGTCACGGCATATAGAATTTTACTTAAAAACTTAGATATCGGTGCTGGTGTCTTTTCCACATTCTGGGGATGGCAGTAGGGGAGGAACCTACCTCCTTGTAGTCTTCCAGTTTTCTTTTTCCTCTCTGAGTCCTCTTCAGCATCCCACCCTTAAGTTCCTCTCTTCACTGTGCAAACTCAAAGCGTTCACCTCTGACCCAAGATTTGCCTCCAAACACAATTATTGCAAATCTAAGGAAAATAAAATGCTTTCAGACTGTTTCTGATGACAGTGTGGAGCCATGTCAGAATGGATTGTGTGAAGGGTGTGAGCCTGTCTGCATTCTATGCTTGAATAAATGGTTTCCCTCTGTCTGTTTCTCAGGTATGTTGAGCAGAATAACCTAATGATGGAGAAGAGGAACAACTCACTTCAAACGGCCACCGAAAACACACAGGCAAGAGTATTGCATGCTGAACAAGAGAAGGTAAAGGAACGGGGGAGGGAAGAGCCCAGGTTAGGATGTGTCAAGCTAAGGAGTGCTCCTCTGTATGTGCTTGCCAGTGTGCTTCTCAGCAAACTTTCTGCCATCATTGGGATGAGAACTAGAAATCTTCCAACAGATTTTAATGCATCTACCATCCAGATTTCCATTTTTCCATCTGCTTCACAATGAGTTGATCCAAGAACTATCACAGGTCTTAGTAACTTCAGTGTCTAGTAAGTGTCTAGTAAGCTGTGTGGTTCTTGAATTAAGAAGTAACAACAGAGTAACTTCAGTGTCTAGTAAGCTGTGTGGTTCTCTAGACACTGAAGTTACTCTGTTGACAAAATCAGCAGAAAACTCCTATGCAGTGTATGTTTTTAGTGAAAACAACTGTTTTTAGTGAAATCTGAGATTGTTTAGTTTGCTCATTCATCTGTGTTTACTTTGGTTCTTCATCTGTGTTTAGTTTGTTCCTACATTTGTGCCTGTGAAAGCATTTCGAAGTATCGCTATTTGACTTCATTCAGTTTAGAATTAGGAATTTTGACCTGTCTCTGTAGTAGCTCTAAGGAAGACTGGCTCATGGTTTGGGATTGGCTGATTCTGAAGTCCACTCACCTTCTTGCATCCATGACACCGTTAATCCAGAATGGATTCCTTCTTGTTTGAGCTCCCACCCCTCAACTGGGAGATCTTGACCCCTTCATCTGCTCTTTGCTCAGGCATAATGTTTGAGCTTCTTGAAACCTGAAAAGTTGAGCAGAATACTGTGGGGAGTTTACATACGTTCTCATATTTTGGTAATACAATGATTTCTTCCTTATGTTTTACTCTATTGTTTTTTTTTGTTTTGTTTTGTTTTTTTTGTTTGTTTGTTTTTTTGTTTTTTTTGAGACTAGGTCTCGCTATTTTTGCCTGTGAAACCTCAGGCTCACGTTGCCCGGGGTACCACAGACTCAAGCAATCCCCAGCCTCAGCTTCCCAGGTAGCTGGGATGACAGGTGCACGCCACCACGCCCAGCTATTTTTTTGGAACTAGGTCTCGCTACAGGCCCCAGGCGAGACTCGAACTGCGATCCCTAGCCCCAGCCGCTTCATAGGCTGAAGCTTACAGGCACGAGCCACCGTGCCCGGCTACACTATTGTTGATTGTGTGGTTTCAGCCAGAGTACGCAGCCAAGGAATATCTGTGAGCCCCTTATCCTCAGATCAACAGTACCTTTACACAGCACAGCCCTTTCTCACTCTAAGCCCTCTCTTGTCCTGCTGCCCTTTCGTCATCACCTGTTTGTCATGATTACCTCCTAGTAGCTTGTCACATTGCTAACATTAAATAGTTCTGGAATTATCCCACCACTATGTGTCCTTTTCACGGTTTCTGCTCCTAGCTCTATTCTATATATAGCAGGGTCACTCGGAGGTATTGGTTAGCTTAACAGTTATTATTCAGGTTTAAATCACTTTGTTTCAGAT
The DNA here is from genome assembly GCA_004024945.1 of Uropsilus gracilis. NCBI lineage: Eukaryota > Metazoa > Chordata > Mammalia > Eulipotyphla > Talpidae > Uropsilus > Uropsilus gracilis. The sequence continues at coordinate 4,393 of PVHY01031194.1, forward strand.
CAGAGCCTCTCAACACAGGTCTGGCTGCCTCAGAATCACTTGGGGAGATTGATTAAAAATACACATTCTTAAACTCCCCTAGAGATTTTACTTCAGTGTATCTAGCTGAGAGGCTCTAAATCTGAACTTTCAAAAGGCTCCTCTTGATTCTGATACACAGCCTGGAAGGTAGCTGCTCTTCATAGTCTCTGGAGGTGGTACCTGGACACCTGTTTTTCAGTGACTTCACCATGTGACTCTCATGGACCAGTGGCATCTCTGTATGTGTGTTCCATTTAAACTTCATCGATAAAAACAAGCACCAGCTAGTTGGACCTGCAGGTCAGCGCTTGCCCAGATTATTTATACACTAATTCAGATTAGCTTTTTGACCTACCAGAATGTTTCCTTTTGGTTAACTCCAGAAATGTCTTCTACAGGACATTGAACCTGGCAGATGCTGTCTTTTAAATGGCAAAAACAGTAGTAGTAACAATAGCAGTTAAATACTGTCTGTCAGACATTCCTGAGGTTGTAAAGCCCTGGGCTTTCTTGACCACATCTGTTTGGGGGATCTTCCAAGTATCACTGATCTTGAGCACTGGGTACCACATACTTCACTTGGTCACTTTTTAATTCAGTGAAACCTTTCAAGCCTGGACTTTTTTTTTTTTTTTTAATTTTAATTCTTTAAGAGTCTTTCTTGTGACCTGTCTTCATTTAAAAAGGGGTGGGTCAAAGTTTTTTCATCGCTGGAGGCAGTTCTCTGCCTTCAGGCATAGCTCAGAAAGTTAGGGTTAATTGCCCAATGAATGTTTGGTAAATTAAAATATTTTCCTCTGACAGGACTCATTTCTATACAAAACTGTGGAAAATGGTTAAAAATTGGAAGAGCTCTCAGAGGTTATCTAATCTTATTTTACAAAGGCCCAGAGAAAGTAAAATACCTGCCCAGAGTCTCACTTCCGGTCAGCTGTGTTCTTTTGTCTTTGCCAGATTTTCTTCTCTCTTTGGTACATTTTCCTGCTTCTAAAAAGAAAATTTACTTCACTTATTTTCCTCAGGTCTTCTGGTCATCCTTTCCCCATTCCTCCATTCCAGCAGCAGAATTTGATTCCAGTGGGAACAGGGAACCATGCCATCCACTGTTCCAACCAGGGAACCATCCATACCTCCACTGTATAGTCTTTTAGTGCTTTATTTTCTGTTGATATTTCATACACTAACTTCTTAAAAAAATTATAAACATATACACACATGCATATACACATACATACATACATTTATTACGTTTCATCTGTTCATTCTAGCAAATTTAGAAAATCCAGATAACAAGCATAAAATGTTTCTCACCCATAATCCTTCCACTCAAAGATAACCATTGTTAATATATTAGTCATCTCCAACATCTTTGTGTGTTTGGGTTTGGGAGTATTATATTTCAGGCCTCTAATAGGCTTTTCTAGCTTAAGGATCTAAGATGAAAAGTAGCTTTTGGATGATCTTCCTCTCGGTTGTCCTTTGGTAAGAAGATGACCATCTATCCTGCAGCCTTTGCCCTGGAATGTATTCCCCTTACCCCAGTGCTCTTGGCTTCAGTAAGACTCGTGGAAGTGGTGCTTGCTGTGATCTAAGTGAGTTCCCTGCCTGGGGGAGGATGCCAGACTCTGAATATTGTGCTAGTTCTGTTGGCAGTTAGGTGGTTGGGCTAGGGCAGTGAGTAAAACTTTGATTCTACTGAGAAGAGATGAAAACTTTCCCTTTGGAATTTCTACCTGCCATGATCCCCTATGTTTATTTTATTTATTTATTATTTTTCTTTGAGACTAGGTCTCACTATTTTTGCCTGTGAGACTGCAAGCTCACGTTGCCCCAGGTACCACAGACTCAAGCAGTCCATAGCCTCAGCTTCCCAGGTAGCTTGAATTACAGGTGCGCGCCACCACACCCAGCTATTTTTTGGGGACTAGGTCTTGCTTCATGCCCCCAGCGGGTCTTGAGCTGTGATTCCCTAGCCCCAGCCGTGGCTTCCTAGACTGCCACCTACAGGCATGCGCCACTATGCCCGGCCCTCATGATCCCCTATGTTTAAAGGGTGAAAACCTAAGCCTGCTCAGCAGCAAAAATAAGTTATTGAGAGCTCACCCCAAAGTCACATACCATTAACAAGAAAAGTCATTCTGACACGTATCAAATCAATAGGAAGGAAGAGTTCAATCAGGTCTTGCAATAGGAGAGTTTGGGCTTAAAGTTGAGTACAGTTGGACAGGTGGAGGATTTATTGCCTAGGAGTATGGTGAGGAGATCCGTGGGTAAAAAATTACTAAGAAGCAGGGGAATTCTTGCTGTAGACAGACCGGGGACTTACATATCAGAAACTGGTGAAGAACTTGATCAAGGAGGGGAGATCCTCTCAAGTGAGTTACCAGGATTCTTGCTAAAACTGGACTGATCAAGCCAATGACAAGATGGGGATCAAAGTCAAGGGCTCAGAGGAACCTGACTAAAGACTGGCCAACGAGAGGGGCCTTATCAATGTACTCTTAGCTACTTATTCATAGCCTATTTAAAAAAATTTTTATGATTTTTATTTGCTTTATTTTCCTTACCTTGAGGGGATCCATAATGTCTGATTTTTAAATGGAAGCTAGAAAACAGATAAAGGCTTTTGGATAAGAAAGTTTTAAACTGAGATTTGCAGAGTGAATACTGTAAGAAGTGATAATAGACAGCTGTAAAAATGCAGGTAAAGTATCGTAATTAGAAGGAGAGATGGTTGGAGCAATATAATAGTATAGGAGACTCTGACTCCCTAAATACATTGCTGTCCAAAAGTCAAGACTGGTTACCAGCAGAGCAACCACTTCCTACCTTTCCTGTCATCTGATTTCTCATTTCTCCTGTATTTTGAACATGGTGTTTGTCACTTGTTTCCCATTCCTATTTTTTGCCATCCTTTTAATTATTATCAGCAACACCCATAATGCCCGGAATTTCACTCTGGGATTTTCCAGGCTAGACATTTTGGGTTCATCAGATATTACTTGGGAATATTTAGCTCCTGTTTGTCTATTGCAGTTTACTGTGTAAAATATATTGAACGGTCAAAGAGTTGAAGTGTTCCCTTCTTTGATTTAGCTCTGTTCTTCCAGGAATTCTCAGAGTGGTTCTCATGTGACCCGTCTTTCCATTACAGGAGTGCTAGCGGTACAGTAGTACTACCAGGGAGCAGAAATGGACTGTTATCGAAGGCGTCCAATCTAAATTTTAAAATATCCCTTTCTTATTGAAAAGTATATATTTATCATAGAAAAGTTAGAAAATGGTAGGAATATCATTTCTCATGTACCAGGTTAGTAATTTCGGCAATCACTGGTGAAGCTGGTAGGACTATGAAATGGTTTGTGAAGGAGACTCTGATGATGTGCACAACCACACTGACACATACGTTAGCTTTTAGGCGGCTGGGAAACTTCTGAAGGCACATCTGCATGCAAATGACATGACACGTGTCCAGGATTATTTCACTGGTGCCCTGCTGTATCATGGGAAAAATCTGGAAACAATCCATGAGTCCTGGACTAAGAATAAACTATGGAACATTAACTATGAACAGTGCTACCTTGAATGTCCTCACAGCAAAATTTTTGTGATTTTGTATAATATATCCTAAGCACAAGCTTCTGCCAGGGGATTCCAGACTAGAGACCTCGAATGTTTCAGAGGCTTGATTTTGGTTTAGTGCAGGTTGAAAGCCAGTTCACTGAAGAGTAGAGTACATAAGGTTGGGTCATCACTTGGGGGAACACAGGTGTCTAAAGTGACATGATGCTTTGCTACCGTTTAGGCAAAGGTGACGGAAGAGTTGGCAGCAGCCACCGCCCAGGTCTCTCATCTGCAGCTAAAAATGACCACTCACCAGAAGAAAGAAACGGAGCTGCAGATGCAGCTGACAGAGAGCTCAAAGGAGACCGAACTCGTCAGGGGTCAGCTCGCCAAACTGCAGGCAGAGCTCTCAGGTATGTCACTAGTTAAGGGAGCTGGGAGTTCTGCCATTTAAACTTAAGGACGTAAGCTGTTTCCTCCTCTTTCTTAGTCTACTTGGCGTCATCCTCATGAGGTCTATATGAAGGACTGTGCCAAAAATTAAGGTGGACTATAAACCTACATGATTGTTTGGCATAAAGGACAATGAAAGAACTGTTTAGAACAGCCATAGTTCGCTTTATTTGGGCAAATGTTGCCATCATCATCTTTGGTGTTTACAGTTGGCCTATCAACCTGGAAGAGTTCACAGGCTCCTCTGATTTGTGACATAGTGGAAGCTTAAGAAGTAGGTGCTTCCTGTAGAGTACTGCAGCCTCTCAGAGGCTGCAACTTTGAAGGCTGGTGCTCTAGGCCCCTCCCACTTCATGTATTTCCCATTATTGCCCAATTCACCCTCCTGTGGACATAGCAGCCAGCCTGCTTCTGCTTCAGCACACCCATAGTTCTTCTCTCGCTTTTTATCCATGCTATTCTCTGAGCATGGTGTGCCCATCCTCACCGGTATTTGCCTCTGTTCTTTCCAAAGCCTCCCACTTTGAGAAACTTTCCTGTTTTTTTTCTAGAACATTTGATCTTCTTTAAAGTCCTCTACCTCTGTCTGCATTATCCTATTAGAGTTAGCCATTGGCCAGCACTATTGAGAACACAGCCCCTCTAGAATGCAAGCCTCTGAGGGTAAGGAGGACATCCTGCCTGTCTTTGTAAAGTCTTTTCCTCCTAAGTAGCATTAGATCTGTGCCTGGCACAGAGGCGGTACTCGTGATGCCATGACTAAAATACAAGATGCATGCAGGCCAACCTGTTGTTCATGTATATTAATGTGGCGACACAGATGCACTGGAGCAGCAGCACAATTGGGAAGAAGCAAGGCGCACTTGGCCTTTGGCAGAGCTGAGACACACAGATGTCAGGTGGTAAAGTGATAGCTTGAGGGCCAATCCCTTGGTATTTAGCATGACATCTGGTCACACAGGAAGGATGACCTTAGATCTGAATGTCATGCAGATGTCCCCTCTTCTGCTTTTGTGGTGCCCTGTGACAGTTGCCTTGAGAGCACCAGAAGAGTCAACATTTTCCAAACAAGTTTGTATGCACTGCACATTTTAAAAATGTTCCTGTCAGCTGTATTCGAGAAGGAATGTTGAAAGTAAATGGTGGCAGCATCTCAGCTGCCAAGAAAGTTAAGAATATCTTCCCCAGGCAGTGAGAAAGAGCTTGGACCAGTGTTGAGATGGTGATCACAGGCTGGGGAGGGTGGAGGAGGGGGATGGATTTCAAGGGGGGTCTCTGACTGCTTGGAACGTTTCTCTTCTGTTTTGTATGTGTAAACGCTCACACATAGGACTTTGGTTTTTTTTTTATTTATATATAAATTTCACAACATTGTAATCTTAGGGATTTGCCCCCCCTCTTCCCCCCCTTTCTCTCCTGTGAGCTTCAGTTTGGTGCTTAGCTTGTTTTGACTTTTCCTCAAGGCTTTTGTTTATTTTTTTCACTGTATCCCATATATTAGTGAAACCATTTGGTTTCTGTCTTTTTCTTTATGGCTTGTTTCTGCTAATATGATTTCTTCTAAATACATCCATGTTGTTATGAAGTCGTCGTATTTATCATTTTTAATTGATGAGTAATATTCCATCGTGTATATATACCACATTTTTTTCATCCAGTCATCCGTTTTGGGGCATTTAGGTTGTTTCCATGACCTTGCGATTATAAATTGTGCTGCAGTAAATATCCGAGCACAGGTGTCCCTTTGTACCCACATTGAGGTCTCTTTTGGGTAGATTCCCAAAAGAGCAATTGCTGGGTCAAATGGTAGTTCCATTTTCATTAACTTGAGGGTCTTCCACACCGCTTTCCATAGTGGTTGGACTAGTTTGCATTCCCACCAGCAGTGTAGTAGTGTTCCTTTCCACATTCTCGCCAGCAATTCTTGTTGCCTGTTCTTTGGATGTGGGCCATTCTTACTGGTGTAAGGTGGTATCTCATTGTGGTTTTGATTTGCATTTCCCTTATTACTAGCGACATTGAAATTTTTCATGTGTCTGTTGGCCATTTGTATTTCCTCTTTGGAGAAGTGTCTTTTTAGTTCTCCCCATTTTTTGATTGGGCTTTTTGTTTTACTTTTGTTTAGTTGTGTGAGTTCCTTGTAGATCTTCGTTATTAAACTCTTGTCACTCATGTAGAGGGTAAAGATTTTTTCCCATTCAGTTGGGCATCTTTTAGTTTTTTCTGTTGTCTCTTTTGCTGTACAGAAGCTTTTCAGTTTGATGTAGTCCCATCTGTTTATGTTTTCCATCATTTTTTTGCCATCTGTAGATGTTTCCAGAAAGGAATTTCTGAACTGTAGTTCATGGAGAGTTTTGCCCAAGTTTTCCTCAAACACATAGGACTTTGTATGGGATCAGTGAGGGTTGGTGGGGGAGTCAGTTTATGGCTTGATAACATACTGTTGGTCAGTGAGGAGGTGCTGAAAGGAGTGAGCAGTGTGCTTAAGTGAGACTGGGCGATGGCGGGAGGCAGCTTTTTAGAACCTGCTGGAATGCCCCTTGGCTGCCGCTTTGGCTCTGCAGCCCAGTTTCTCTGCTGTTCTGACCCAGAACTCCAAGAAACTGCTGAGCAAGCTCAGTCCAAATTCAAAAGTGAAAAGCAGAGCCGAAGACAACTGGAGCTCAAGGTGACGGCCCTGGAGGAGGAGCTGACTGACCTTCGAACTGAGAAGGAGTCCCTGGAAAAGGTGAGTTCTACAGTGAAGTTCTGTTGCTCTGCACTTACTTGCTGGACCCAAGAGGCCAGAATTAGCTGCTTAATAAACTTTCAAAGATTACAATAATGTGTGCTTGTTGTTACAAATACAGTACGACAGGGAAGTATAAAATAAAAAGTTTTCTTTCTCTCGTTCATGTATTTAGAAACACAAGTATAGGCAGTGTATGATTACCCTTCCAGATTGTTTTCAGTGTGTATAAAAGACTTATACATACATACTCCGGTGCCATTTCTAAGAGTATCTGTAATGCTCTTTTTAACATCACAGACATTATATTAGTAAGAATGAGATCATTCTCCTTTTTAGTTACTGTATACTGCGTGCTTTTGTAGCTACTGCCTTCCTTGAGGCTGTACCATGAATTATGTGACTCTTCACCTATTAATGGATATTGTTTCTCTTCTTTCAGTGTTTTAAACTTCGCTGTTGTACATATTCTTGTACTACATAATCTTTATAGCCTGAGAGTGAAATATGCTATCTTGTTCTACTGTGTATTTTTGTTAAAGGTAAAATGTTTATATATTCAGTATCTATTTGTATTTCTTCTGTGAATTCTTTTTAATATACTTGTCTTCTCTGTAATATTGGTTTGATTTGGAAATACTATTTGTATTTCCAAGGGAGGGTATTAATCCTCCATCAGTTGAAATTGAAATATCTTTCTTCCTTGCTGTTTTTTAGCTTTCTTTTTAGCATATTTTGTTCTGTTAGAATTTTACTATCAGAAGAAATACCAGCTTCACTGAACAGGTGGAATGTTGCTTTTTCTCTGTTCTGGAACAGTTTAAAAAGAACAAATGTTTCTGAGGCTTCAATAAAACTCTAGCAAGAATTCTTTTGACTAGTATCTTTTTAGGGGAAAAGTCTTAGCATTTGCAGTTTCATCTGTGACTGCCAGGTTTTTTAAAAAACAGTTCATCTGATTTTTTGGCCATTTCCTGTTTTTCATCTTTATTGATGCCATTAAAGTGACATCCTTTTAACACAACCTAGATAGGCCTGTTGCTTCTTTGAGATACATGATAATTTGTGAATTTCATGGATTTTGAAAGTCTTTCCACAAGGCTGCCAGATTGCCATCCAAAGAGTTTATACATTTGCTTTCCTGCCAGTAAGGAAAAAGTAAAAGTGTCCACTTCCCTGTTCCTTCCCCACTGTTAGGATGTTGCCATCTCTTAGAATGGCAGCCCAAAGATCTTCTTGTCATGTGTTTCCTCAGCCAGCAGCCAAGAATATAAGAAAAAATAAAACTGAAAATTAAAAATAGCTTGCAGAAATGAAGTAAGCACCTTGTAGGGTCAGTCTGCCACTGCCATCCCCATGAATTTCAACAGCTTAAGCTCATTGTGGTTCCTTTGTTTCTAAGAACCTCTCAGAACGGAAAAAGAAGTCAGCTCAGGAGCGCTGCCAGGCTGAGGAGGAGATGGACGAGATTCGTAAGTCACACCAGGAGGAACTAGACAAGCTTCGGCAGCTCTTGAAAAAGGCTCGGGTAACCACAGACCAAGCAGCTGCAGAGCAGGTAATGGAGAACGCTGCAGCACTTTGGAAATAAAAGGCATGAAGCACTCAGAGAAAAGCTCCTAGTTCCTCATCCTTTAGGATGACCTTTCTTTCTTTCTTTTTTTTTTTTTTTTTTT
>PVHY01031195.1:0-12861 GCA_004024945.1 Uropsilus gracilis
GCTATTTTTGCCTGTGGAACTACAGGCTTATGTTGCCCGGGGTACCACAGACTCAAGCAATCCCCAGCCTCAGCTTCTCATATCGCTGGCATTACACACGCCACCATTCCCAGCTAACAACAGCAATGAAACAAACATCGCAATTTAGATAGTTGGCGAAATATTTGAATAGGCATTTCTCCAAAGAAAATATACTACTAAGGCCGGGCACGGTGGCTCGTGCTTGTAAGCTTCAGCTTATGAAGCGGCCAGGGCTAGGGATCGCGGTTCGAGTCCCGCCTGGGGCCCATAGTGAGACCTAGTTCCAAAAAAATAGCTGGGTGTGGTGGTGCGCGCCTGTCATCCCAGCTGCCTGGGAAGCTGAGGCTGGGGATTGCTTGAGTCTGTGGTACCCCGGGCAACAAGAGCCTGCAGTTCCACGGGCAAAAATAGCAAGACCTAGTCTCAAAAAAAGAAAAAGAAAATATACTACTGACCAATAAGCTTGAAAAAAGGCTCAGTATCACTAATCACAAAGGAAATGCAAATCCAACCATAAGGAGATCCACTTCACTGTGTGGGATAGTTATAATCAAAAAGTCAGATAATGACAAGGACTAGAGTGTATGTGGAGAAATCAGAATCATTTTGACTCCTGGTGAGAATAGATAGCTACTGTGGCAAACAACCTGGAAGTTCTTCAAAATATTAAATATAATGATACTCTTTGGTCCAGCTATTTCACTCCTAGGCTTGTACTCAGGAGAGATTAAAAACATCCACACAAAAACCTATCTATGAATATTCATAGCTATATTATTATCTCCAAAAGGATTCAAATGTCATTTAGTGATGCTTTGATAAAATGTGATATAGCCAAGCAATGGAGTGTTATGCAACCATGAAAGGAACGGACTACTGACACAGGCTACAATATAGATAAACTTTGAAAACACTAGGGTAACTGATGAAAGCAGCCAGTCACTAACGACCACATATTATATAATTCCATTTATATGAAACATCTAGACTAGGCATATCTGTAGAGAAGGCAGATTAGTGGTTGATTAGGACTGGGGGAGACAAGAGAACAGCAAGAGATGATAACAAAAGTGAAGAATTTTTATTTTTGCTAAGTGATAAAATTGTTCTAAGTGAATTGTGATGATGGTTGCACAACTCAGTAAATAAATCATGGAATTGTAAACTTCAAAAGCATTTAGCATTTATACCTCAATAAAAATGTTACCAAAAACAAACAAAAATTCTAGGAGAATTCAAAACCTTGCAATAAGCTAGTGTTCCTCTGATAGTCTGTCTTGATGCCAGAAAGTTGAGACTATCTAGGAATATTTAGGTTGTATCTTTCTAGAAATCACCCATTAATATTATTCTCTAACTGGGATTTGATAAGAGTAGGGTAGCAGAAAGTTCAGGGTAACATTTTCTGGCAGGATTCTAGTGATTGCAATTATTTTTTGATGATTAAGGATGAATTCACATACTTTGGTAATCTAAAATAGAATTCTTTCAGAGGGCCTGAAGGGTTAGATGTATTCTATTGAGAGTGCTTTGAAGACTTTTGATTAAAACACTTTGATTAAAAATCACTAGATTGAAGACAGATAAAATGGTCATTGTGGTTTTAGTCAATGGTCAGAATAATTGTTCATAATATAAAGTGGACTTCAACAATTAAACTAGCAGTAGTCCCAAGTACCCACAATGAAGTGAAATAATATAATCTTTAAAAAGTGTTGTGTTTGGCTGGGCATGGTGGCACATGCCTGTAAGCAGCTGTCTAGGAAGCCTCGGCTGGAACCAAGAATCGCGGTTCGGGTCCCGCTTGGGGCAACGTAGCGAGACCTAGTTCCAAAAAAAATAGCTGGGCATGGGTGCACATGCCTGTAATCCCAGCTACTTGGGAAGCTGAAGCTGGGGATCGCTTGAGTCCGTGGTACCCTGGGCAACGTGAGCCTGTGGTTCCACAGGCAAAAATAGCAAGACCTAGTCTTAAAAAAAAAAAAAGAAAAAAGTGTTGTGTTTTCTGGTTTTCTTAAAGTTCATAAATTAAAAAAGCAACAAGTAATTTAAAGAGTTTTAAGATGAAGATTCAAGAAGACCTGCAAAAGTCCTGGGTGAGCAGGAGCTCATTGGCACCTCCCAGGCTTCAAATTATGTTGTCAAGCAGTCAGTCAAGAGATGATCTTGGTCAAGGTACCATCATCTTTGACAACTTTTCTGTCCTTGTATCATCCTTTTAACGAGGTGGGGCTGGGGGAGTGAGAGCGGAGTCTTGGAAGGAGCAAGACTGCTGTACCCACCCAAGCAACCCAGGTCTACTGCCAACACAACTGTCTTGAGAAGCCTCTATACTGCCGAGGCCCCTGTAGTGTCCTCCCAGGCTGGGCTGCATGGGGTGTCTTCTATCACACTGTTCACTTCTGCAACAGCCTTAGGAGAACACTCAGGTCTACCTTACCACCCTGGTGCTCCAGCTCTCTGCCTCCGCAGATAGCAGATAGTTCCCATCTTGGATTTGGCCCTCTCTCCAAATTAACTACTTTTAAACCTTTAAGAGGAAGCAAATTAGAAAGAGTAAGGAATGCTGCTTGTGGATGATATACAAATTTCATTGATAATGATAAGGAAATTAAGTTTCCAAAAGAGATTGTCTTCAAAGTGATTTTTTTAAAATGTGACATAGTCACATGATCATGCTATCACCCCTCCTATCCCATCTCACCTGTCCCTCTCCCCTGTGCTATTCACTGGGCAAGCCATGGACTCTCACTGGCCATGATTGTCTTTATCTGTAACATGAAAAGGCAGACATCAGCCTTTGGAGCATGGCTGGAACTGGGGATCGCGGTTTGAGTCCTGCTCAGGGCAACACAGCGAGACCTAGTTCCAAAAATATAGCTGGGTGTGGTGGTACACACCTGTAATCCCAGACCTGGGAAGCTGAGGCTGGGGATTGCTTGAGTCTGTGGTACCCCGGGCAACGTGAGCCTGCGGTTCCACAGGCAAAAATAGTGAGACCTAATCTCAAAAAAACCCAAACAAAACATGAAAAGTAAGGATTATCTTATAGTGAGGAGATGGTTACTTAAGGCACTTTTGGGCTTTGACATTCATAGCTATCTTAGCTGATCATACTAATCAGATAAACAGACCCATCAGTACTGTGCTACTGGTCAGTTCCTTTGCTTCTGTCAAGATTAGCCTTTACACTAGAGTCATCAAGAAGGATTTGATGTACCATTTAGATATAAAAGCCTTGGTGAAACGTTCAGCTCCTGATGCAGCTCATAAGGGGGCAAGGAACCCACCCTGCAGTCTGAGACTCTAGGATTTAGAATTCTCTCCCAGGGGAACAGTACAATTGTGTATATGCATGCAAGGAGTTACTGATGAAACAAGAACAATGGCTACTTTCTTAGATCTCAAGACCCACTTCTATTTCATGTCAGGTTCTCTCTCAGCCCCCCCCCAATTTTTATTGAGCAACTGCTATGTGCTAAATTCTGAGACTCTAGCAGTGAGCACATTGACACATCTCCCCATAAGGAGAGACTGGACTACTTGCCAGGGCCTGGAAGGAAGTGCAATAGAAACAACTGAAGGTGTTGGGGCAGAGGCAGGAACTGAAGATGGTTTTAAGATTACTGTGACAATTGTGTGGAAAATGTATTAAAGGGGGTGAAAACAAAGGTAGGGAGAGGAAAGTCATTCAGTACTGATCATAAGCAGTGAGATATTCAGGTTTGTTTGTTTTTTTCAAATAATGTGGCCAATTGTACCACATATTAATTACCATAATTTCTTTGAGCCATTTTAATTTAAGTCCCCTACCTTTCATGTATAGTTGATCCTTGAACTGGAAGGTTGAAACTTTCCTCTCCCCACCCACAGTGAAAAATACACGTTTAATTTTTTTTTTTAATGATATCTATTGGGATGTTGGTTTACAGCTCTGTATACGTCTTAGAGGTGTAAGTTCATACCTCTGCAAATGTATGCCTTCACAACACACCCACCACCAAATCCCCAATAGCCTCCCACCACACTCCAGTGGGGCTGGGTAACTTTTGACTCCCCTAAAACTTAACTATTGATAGACTGCTTTTTACTGGAAATCTTACTAAAACCATAAATGGTCAATAACAAACATTTTGTCTGTTGTATACATTATATAATGTGTTCTTTCAATAAAGTAAGATAGGTAAAAGAAAATGCTAAGGCAATTTAAATGGATCATCACAAAAGTCTTCACATTGCTGTCTTCATGGAGCAGGCTTGATAGAGGGTGCTACTCCCCCCCCCCCATTTCTCCTGTTTAAGATTGCAGATTTCAAGGAAGGTATGCTAAAATGTGAGAATGGCCTTAGTTGGAATTTCCCTTCAGGGAGATGCTGGGGGGAGGAAGAAGTGAAATGGTCCAGGTGCAGTTCCTGGAAGGCGGGAAATCAGGATATATAAAGGGTGTGGAAACAAAGAGAGACTCCAATATGGAGATCCGATAGAGAGAGATTCAATGGAGGAGATATTAAAATTGGCCATTTTGTAGAGTAAGGATGTGAGCCATGTGGCCAAAGGCCTGGGAGGCCTGCAGCCTTTGGCTGACCCAGGCTGGCAGCATGTGTGCTAAATGCAGTTAAGGTGCTTGCAGATTTGAACTCCATGTTGGAGTTTGTTTTGCTGAGTTTAACTTGCATCTGGCAGAGGCCTTGCGAAAGTCAGGCCTGAAAAGAAAGTGAACTTTGCTGGTCCGGCACCATGGAGTTCCTGCTACCTGAAAGACAAAGAGAAGACAGCGTGGAAGACAAGGAGGAGCAAGCCAAGGGAGCAGCCAAAGTAACATGTCTTCAAGCGTCTGGAGATGAACTCTGACTGGACATTGGTGAGATGATCAGGACTGAGAGACTGAGGATTTTTGGGCAATCTGGGGAAAGGACTTTGGACAATGCTGAGAAAGGTTTTGGACAATGTTAAAGTACTTGGAGTTTTACTTACATGTTTCTTTTGTAGTAATTAGGAAATCACTATGTTAGAAATAAATTAGTCTGCACTGATAGTCTTGCATTGTTTTGGTATTTTGGTTGAGAAGGCTGGGGATGGTGGAAAGAACCCATGAGTTTAAAAGAAGGTAAACTGAGGCAACTAGTGTAAAGTTTAAACTGCTTCTAAGTTTTTCTTCTGCAGTTTTTGGAGCTGGAAAGCAGAGAGCAGCTGCCTAGCTTTTGCATATCAATGGTAAAGGTGAACAGTGAAAATGCTAATGAACAGTTTGCAGCGTGCTTTGTAGAGAGAAGCAGGCAGAGGTGCTCAAGATTAAAGGAAAATGTACTGCTTGTAGCCTGCTTCCTAGGGAGAGAAGCAGGCATAGGTGTATCCAGTTCGATTAAAGGCAATTGTTAATGCAACTGTTTGTAGCCTGCTCCTGAGAGAGAGAAGCAAGCCTGTAGGTGTTAAGTCAAAGTTAAAAAGTCTTTCTCTGGTCACCCTGTTTCAGGCTGAGGAAAAGAGGTTTAAATTTCTGCTATACTGGACCTGGGAAGTTTTAGCACATGCCTTTCAGAGTCAACTGTGTATTGCTCTATTTCTAGGTTCTATTTCATCCATCTGTTTCATATCCATGCAATGACGAACTGTTTCAGTTGCTATGATTTTATAATATATTTTGGAATGTGGCAGCACTAATATCCCTATTACCTTCTCTTTTTAAGAAATGTCTTGATAACTGTCATGCCTGTATTTGGGAAACGTCAAAGTCACCTGGGAGCTTTATAATGTGAGCAGGGCATTGGGGTTTTAAAAATCTCCAAAGTGATTACAATATTGGCAAAGTCTGGGAGTTGCTCTCTCATATGTATTTTTCTAGATGAATTTTAATATGAATTTGTTGTGTCACACCCTCCTTCAATTCCTATTGTTATTTTGATTGGGATTGCATCATATTTTGAAATTAACTTAGGGAGAATGAACTTTTTACATTATTTAGTATTCTCAAATAAATTACTTGATATATGTTGTGACAAGTATTCAAACCTTAAATTCTTTAGGGTTTTATCTTGTTAGAGTTTTTCAACTACTGCATTAATAAGCTTGTTGAATATTAATGGCTTTGTTTTTTAAACCTGTTTTTAACATATTGCTCAATGTTTGCTTTTACTTCCATCACTTTTGCACATGTAAATGGGATTTCATTCTGCCATTATTGCATATCCATATCTTTGAGCCTCAAACCCAAATAAGTGCCTCAAAAACCAAATAAAAAATAATGATATTTTATCAGTTAAATTTAGAGAAATATTTTGCACTCTCCCCCATTCAATTTATTCCCAACTCTGCCATCTCTGTCCCTTTTTTTTTTTTTTAGACTAGGTCTTGCTATTTTTTGCCGGTGGAATCACAGGCTCCCGTTGCCCGGGGTACCACGACTCAAGCAATCCTCAGCCTCAGCTTCCCAGGATTACAGCCACACACCACCACACCCAGCTCTTTTTTTGGGACCAGGTCTCACTAGGTGTCCCTGGCGGTACTGGAACACCTATCCCTGGCCCCAGCGGTGGCTTCCTAGGCTGCCACCTACAGGCATGCGCCACCATGCCCAGCTCTGTCCTATTTTTCACTTCTATCAATCTAAATAGCAGTTAATCTAGACTTCCTTGTGGGCTTTGTTCAATATGATAGTACTACTGCTGACTTTCCCTTTAAATAGCATGATTATTTAGGCTACAGTCCTTTTCAGTATTTCCCGATAGTGCTTTAATAACTTTGAAATATATTCAATACTCAATAAATTTCGTGAACAAACAAATAAAGAAAACTTTGGCTTACCTACAATCAAGGTTGTTTGAAGAATTTTTCCTAAAATATCAACTAAGCTTAAAAATGAGGATAGGATTATGCTTGAGGATTTATCCTGTTTTTCCTCTGTTTTATGTTATATGCATTACATTCTTACAGTAGAATTAAACTGGAGAAAAGAAAAACTTTATTAGAATCTATCAGTCATTCATTTCTTCTCTTATTCATAGCATCCTATCATATTTCTATGTTGGGGTGGGAACAGATTGGTAAAACTCAGAAACATTGGTCTCGGCTGTCTGAGTCTACAGAAAACCAAATAAGTAAAAAGGATGGATAGAGCAGTGTAATGCTTTTCTATAGAAATTTGGATGGAACTTGGAACTCAAAGAAAAGAGCAATTAATCCGAGGTGGGAGGAGGTGAGGCGAGAGAGACTTCAGAGACAGTGACCCTTGACCTGAGTTTGGCATTTTTATCAACACCAGGATTAGGAGAAAAGGTGTGCTTATCACATTTATAGATAATGCAGAACTTGGAGAGTCAGACCAGATGGCAAATTCAAGAATTAAAAAAACATATATTGTGATAGCAGTACTTCTAGGAATTTACACAAAGGAGAGAACTATATACTTGCAAACAGCTTGTATGCTAATCCTGTTTATGAGAGTGTGTGTGGAAATGAACCACTCTTTTAGTAAGTTGTGCTTCACAGATGCAATAGAATAGTAAATAATTATTAAAAATAATGTTGTAGTTCTAGATTTGTTACCTCAAAGGATGTATATGCCGAGAGAACAGCATGTTATAAGGCAGATTGTTCTTAGTGCATACCATCTTTTAAAATTATACAATCATATAATTTTACACATGCTGAAATTGTTAATTTGTTTAATTAACAACAGCAAGTATAAGGAATATACTTAATGCAAGTTTTGCAAGTTGCATTTTTTATATATGACATCAGACATTTTTGTATATTTATAAATGACAAAACAATTATCAAATGCAACCATAGTTTATCTCGGCATCTCTTGTGGCCTTTGTTCAATGTGATAGTACAGCTGACTTTCCTTTTAAACATGTTTATTTAGGGGAGGGTCTTTTTCTGTATTTCCCCATGGTGCTTTAACTTCATAACTTTGGATTATAGGATTATAGATGATGTTTGTTTTCTTTGATAGTGCTATAAACATAAATTTGTATGTTGACTGTTAAAAAAATCAATTCTAGGTAGTATTTTGGCTGATTTTTACTTCTACCACTGGACTTTTTTTGCAAGGAACAAATATAATTTAAAAAGCAAAGAACAGCTCTTCCAATCTTAAAAGCCTCATCTATGTACCAAAACAGGGTAAGGTGAAGCAAAAAGGATAAATGTGAAGTTCTGATTTCATAGCCTTAAAAAACACACACAGTATAGGGAAAAGAATCTTGGGAGTTGTATGAACAAAAGTCTATGGGTTAATTAATCTAGTCATATGTGCATTACACATGGTCTCCTGGTTTCATATTGTATATGGATTTAGTTCCAGTTTTGCATAAGAATAAGAAACCTGAGGCCAGGCATGGTGGCGCATGCTTGTAAGCTTCAGCCTATGAAGCGGCCGGGGCTAGGGATCGCGGTTCGAGTCCCGCCTGGGGTCCATAGCGAGACCTAGTTCCAAAAAAAATAGCTGGGTGTGGTGGCGTGCGCCTGTCATCCCAGCTACCTGGGAAGCTGAGGCTGGGGATTGCTTGAGTCTGTGGTACCCCGGGCAACGAGAGCCTGCGGTTCCACGGGCAAAAATAGCAAGACCTAGTCTCAAAAAAAAAAAAAAAAGAAATTTTACTCGGGTGTGTTCAGTCACAAATGAGAAAGGGCCACAGGTTAACATTGGGAAAACTCAACAATGAGCCTGGAAAAGAGAAGGTGCAAGAAGGTGCATGTTAAATATAAATATTTTGTGAGTCCATGGAAAACAGCACAGACGTTTTTGTGTTGCTCCAAGAAACAAAATGGGAAACAGCTTATAGACAGGTAGACTTTAGATAAATATCACAAAATAAGTCAGAGCTGCACCTAAATAGGTCTGGCTGCCCACAAAGCAGTAAAGTGTAGGCTGGGCACGGTGGCTCGTGCCTGTAAGCTTCAGCATATGAAGCGGCCAGGCCAGGGTTAGGGATCGCAGTTCTAGTGACGCCTGGGGCCCGTAGCAAGACCTAGTTCCAAACAAATAACTGGGTGTGGTGGTGTGTACCTGTCATCCCAGCTACCTGGGAAGCTGAGGCTGGGGATGGCTTGAGTCTTGTGGTACCCTGGGCAACGAGAGCCTGCAGGGTCATAGGCAAAAATAGCGAGACCTAGTCTCCAAAAAAAAAAAAAAAAAAAAGCAGTAAAGTGTAGTCCATTTCCTGCTGCTTTAAGTGTTCAAAGGTGATCACTGGACAAGGAAGTGGCGGCGCTGGGAAATTGTTCCAGGTGACATACAAGACTCTTTGTAAATTTAAGATTCAAGGGTTTGCATGCATAACCCAACCAGGTCATTAGTGACTCTATCGACACTTGATTAGTCACTTTAAATTACAATATTAAATTATAGTAATCCTTAGATAAGTTTGTGGGCCAAAGGCCAGGTGACTTTCTTGGTATAAGCCTGTGCCAAAGAAACTGGGGAATGCATCTTGGTGGACAATCTCATGTCTATTCATTTATAGGATTTGCCTCAATAGAGGAAAATCTTAAAAATATTTCCCATGCTACCTGGAACTGACCATGATGTTTTAATTATTCTTACCCTTAAGATAGCTACTCCCCAAACTGGGTTCTAGTGCCTTCTTCTTAGTGCCTCAAAATGAAAAGCTCAGACTTGGCACACTTTTAACTGAGCTAATGGATCCTCTTCTTAAAGGCCAAAAGGCCAATCATAAAGAAGTTTTTCTTTTCTTTTTTTTTTAAGAAGGTTGCTCTCTGGGAAACTCCTGTTCATCTTTGTAACTGATGTAAAATACCTGGGGTAGTGGCTGGTTTATCATGTAGCAAACCTCTGAGTTTCCTGAGACTTTTGTACTTTGTTGTTTCTCCTGTCTCCTCTTCCAGATCATTGAAAAAGGGAGGGCCTAAATTTTAGTATTACCAAGTCCCAACACAGGGCAAAGTGCTTGACACATAGCTGGTGCGCAGGGACCATCTTTAGCACTGAACTAAGGCTCAGGGTCTGCTGTTACACAGCAATCTAATTCTGGTTTGGGGCCCTGTGCTATAGTGATTTACAGGAAATATATATTCTGGTTTTTCTTTTTTCCTTTTCTTTCTTTTTTTTGAGACTAGGTCTTGCTATGTTGCCTGGGGTACCATGGACTCAAGGGTTCCCCAGCCTCAGCCTCCCAGGTAGCTGGGATTACAGGCATGTGCCACCACACCCAGCTATGGGCAGGTCTCGAACCTGCGGACTCAAGCGATTCCTAGCCTCGGCCTCCCTTCCTAGGCTGGGATTAAAGGCGCACGCCACCATACCCAGCTATTCTGGATTTTCAAATGCCCCAATATGTTCCTTTATTGTTATTGAGCAGAAGGAGGGCTACTCCAGGGCCTCCAAATCTGCCTGCTCTATATAGTTTCTGTCATCTGTCACATTAAAACAAAACATACTCTAGGGTGTACGACCTTCAACAGAAAATAACTTTGATACAAATAGTGTATTACAAGAGAATAGTTCAAACAAGAGAAAAGAAGAAAAAGAGTGTAGTTCAAATCAAGAGGCCAAAGTTACCCAAGCCCTCATGGGTAACCCATACCCAGCCCAACAGCACTGGCCCGAAAGCTTGACACAAGTCTGGGGTACCTTCTAGTTAGTTAAGAGCCATAAGAAAGGAGTTGACAAGTCTGGAAAGAAAGAAGCAAAATCAAAATCAAGATAAAGGCTGCCATTGTCAACCTCCCCCACGGTCTCTCACCTAAGTCTCTATCTCTCCCAAGTGTCTCCTTAGATGTCATCCCACAAGTCCCCGGTGAAAGTCCGAGTCCAAGAGATAAGCACAGCTTCTTCACGCGTTTCTTTGCTTTTTGAGCCTCTTCCAGGTCCTTTTCTCCAACTCCCTTCTATCCCCCTCAGTCTTCCCCAGTATCTCCTCCTAACTCTGCTCCACCCTTCCTCCCTTCCTTGGGGTGGGGCAGGGAATTGGGCTCTCCCATTTCCCAGTGTATTACCCAGTTACATTATGCATTTGGTTTTCTTGAACCATCCCTGATTCTCTACTCCCTAAACCCTTGGAATTTCCTAAACTTTGTGAGAGTTAAGGGTGGCTCTTGTTATGTTAATGAAAGATACTTTTGGAAAACACCTGAGGGCTATGGTTGGTTGCCTGAGAAACCAAACCTTGATTTCCTAGTAGGGGAGAAGGAAGAGAGGTTGCATTCAATGGCCAATTAATTCATCAATCAGACCAATATAATGAAACTGCCATAAAATTTCAAAAGGTAGGGGTTTTAGAGAGCTCTCCTGAGAGTAAACAACTGAGGGAGGCTGGTGTGCTACAAAGGGCCTGGTGCTCTATGCATCCCCCGCATATCTATACCTATGCATCTGTTCCTTGTTTTTCTCTGAGTTAAAACCTCTGTAACAAATTGTTGATCTAGTGAGCAGACTGTGTGCCTTTCTATCAAGTTAATCAAACCTGGGAGGGGTTTTGGGAACTTCTAATTTCTAGCCAGTCACACAGACAGGTGACTGTCTGGGCTTTTTGTCTCCAAAGTAGAGGGTAGTCCTGGGAGACTGAGCTCTTGACCGGTGGAAGCTGACACTACTAGAGTTGAGTTGAATTCTTGGGCACCCTGCTGGTGGCAAGAATTACATTTTAGTGTGGGGAAGTCTATCCACTCCCCCCAAAGCCCCCATGGAAACTGGGTTGCACGATATTCAATCCACCAAGCCCCCTGTCTTTGTAGAAGATACCGCTCCCCAAGCAATCTAGCAAACAGGAGCCTCACACAAGCTGAATTGCAATAGGAGAAAATAAATCTTTACTTGAAGGAACAATTACTGGTTACTCTCTTAAATTTCAGAATTGTTTCTGCTAGCATTTTAAGCTCTCCAATAGGATCTTTTTTTTTTTCTTTTTTTGAGACTAGGTCTCGCTATTTTTGCCCATGGAACTGCAGGCTCACTTTGCCCAGGGTACCATGGACTCAAGCAATCCCCAGCCTCAGTTTCCCATGTAGCTGGGATTACAGGCGTACGCCACCACGCCCAGCTATTTTTTGGGCACTGGGGTCTCGCTGTGTTGCCCCGAGCGGGACTCGAAGTGTGATCCCTAGTCCCAGCCGCTTCATAGGCTGAAGCTTACAGGCACGAGCCACCAAGCCCGGCGGATCTTTTCTTTATAAGACAGTTAACTGATAGCAGCTTGGTCGTTGCTGACACATGGGTCCTTCCTCCAGAGCAATGCAGGATGGACTCTTGTCTTCTCCACAGGGGTCCTCTCCTATTACAGTCAGGCTCTGGGCTGAGCCTTGAAGCTCAAGTAATTTGTCAATGGTGAATACAGAACAAAACCTCATTCTATTTGACTCGGACTCCCAGACACTTAACCCTCTATGCAATAGATCAACATATCCATTAAGTCTCTCTTTTATTTTTATATTTATTTGTTTGTTTGTTTTCAGAGACTAGGTCTTACTACGTTGCCTGGGGTAGTCCCAAACCCACAGACTCAAGTGATCCCTAGCTTCAGCCTCCCAGGTAACTGGGATTACAGGCGTGCACCACTACACCTGGTGGTCCATTAAGTCTCTTGAGAAATATTGCCAAATTCTTTCCAGTTTACATTAAAACCATCTCACCAACTGGCTAGAGCCTGTGAGTTTGCGGTGTGAGATTGCAGACAGCAGACGCCTGAGACTATCATGTGGCTCACTGGAAGCTCTTCCAGTGAGCTGGGAAGTGGATACATGAGTGCCACCCCAATAATCTCTCTGCACTCTTGCCTGTGGTCAGTGCTTGAACATGGATGTAGGAGAAGTACTTGCAAGCATACTTTTTGTTCTATTTAGAGCTAATGGAAGGGGGGGAACTTGTTGCAATAATACAGA
>PVHY01031196.1:0-12834 GCA_004024945.1 Uropsilus gracilis
TTTTTTTTAAACTGCCCTAAACTGTTTATTAGGAAGATAAGAATTGTACAAACATTACTTATTAGCGGTAGAGAGTACTGCACTGCGCCTGCTCCAAGCTGCACGGTGAGAGCCAATAGCCACCAATGTGGAACTTGTGGCCCTTTCCAAGACCACGGTTCTGCACATGTCAGCCCCGTGCATCTCCCTTGCTTGTGGACCGGTTTTGTGATCCACTGGGTGTCGGGATTTCTTCTGATCCTCGTGGGGTTATAACCAGTGGAGGAGAGAGACGGGATGCGAAAATAGACATCGTGAAAGGTCTGGCGGTGACAACTGGTCTGCATGCAGACCAGGGAGAAGCCGTGGGCTCTCCGGGAGGGGTGTTTCTGGCGGGGAGAACAGTAAGTGCGAAGGCCCGGAGGTAGGAATTCAGTGGGGTGCTCTGGAAAGAGCAAGCAGATCAGTGTGGGCCGCAGGAGTGAAGCAGGTAGTGAGAGGTAAGGGATGTGTGGGAAAGTAATACAGAAGGGGGAGGAAGGATCCTGAAGGCCACTCTGGGTCCTTTGGATTTTCCTCCAAGTGAGTTGAGAAGCCACCGGGGCACTGAAGAGCTATTTGCATCCTCTTGAGAAGACATCCCCGGACAGCGGTCCTCTTAGAAGCTTTTCCAATGACTACAGAAGCCTGGAGCAGCACAAATTCTACTCCCACTCCTTTCCCCTCACCCAGCAACCTGTGCCCCAGCCAACAGCAAGTACAGTATTGTCCTGCTGGGCCCAGGCTGCCCGTCACCATGGAGACAGTACTGTTGGGCTAGTTTGTGCTGGTAAAATGTGCTCCTGGCTGGTCGCATGTTTCACCAGAGGCTCGCCACACCCGGGAGGCTGGGCTTCCTCCACCTGAGTGGCCCACAGAGGTGGGTGGAGGGACAAAGGCTGAGGAGGGGCAGATTCAACCCCGGTCCTATGACCACTGTCAGTTGTGAGAACGGAAATGTGAAGAGATTCAGCACATTCTCATCGCACCCCAGAAGTCTGGGTGGTGAGACAGGGATGGGGGTGGGGGTCCAGAGAGGACCCATTTCAGAAGGGCACCCCTCTAGGAAGAGAAGAACCCGGTCACATGACACATGGGACCAAGAGAACAGGAACTGCAAGTGTCTGGAAGCAATACAGAGGAAGAACCAGGAAAACAGAATGTTCCAGAATCAATGGTGTGCACCTGTAAGCCACGTGCTGGGAGGCTGGGGTCAGGGATTGCTTGCTTCCACAGGTTTGAGATTACTGCGGGCAACATAGTGAGACCTGGTCTCAAAAAAAATAACCGGGCATGGTGGTATGTGCCTGTAATCCTAGCTACCTGGGAGGCTGAGGGTAGGGATCACTTGAGTTCGTGGGTTCAGGATTATCCTGGGCAACACAGTAAAACCTAGTCTCAAAAAGAAAAAAAAAAAAAAAAGAATGTCCCAGAGTCAGATGAGAGGTCAGAGGGTCAGAGAAGCAGCAAACAAAATTAGAGAGGCAGGGGCAGGCAGGGGCCAGACCACAGCGAGAGTTCACTCTCTGAGCTGTGGAAAACCACTGAACATCTTGCAGGGGCCTGAGAAAGCACCCATGTCTCCAAAGCGCTCTCAAGCCTCTGTGCAGAATGCAGGCTATAGGGGTGGAACCAGTGAGAAGGTGGAACCCCCACCCCCTCACCCCCCAGATGACAGAAGATAATGATTTAGACTAAATGGCGCGGGAGGGTGTAGCTGGAGAGAAAAGGCAAAGTTGGGGTAGGATTTGGAGGTACAGTTGTTATGATAAGAGAAGAGATTCCTAGGTCTCTGGGGGGGATTATGGTGCCCCTCAATAAACGAAGGGGGGGCAAGCAGCTTGCCCACTGCTGGAGCAATGTTCACGATGACCTGCAAGCTAGGAGACCCCCCAACCATGGCCATCTACCAGCAACCCTCCATGAATGTCAAATAGCAAGGACTTCAGGCAGCTGGACGCATGTCCTCTCAGGAGAGCAACCGCGGTCCTTTCAAAATGAATGCAGTTAGTTTTGGGAAGAGCTTGATCCCTGTTCTGTTCTGGTCCTCTCACTCCACTGTGACCTGGAAGAGGCTTCTCCGGTGGCCCCTGGCATACCCGGGGCAGTCTCCCACACGGATGCCAGCCCTCCTGGGGCTTTAGCAGATAGATGGCTAGGATGAGGTAGGGCCAGATTCCACGGTTTAGCCGCAGGCCTGCCCGCCTGTCACGGGGCTGGTGTGCAAAATGCCAGCAAAGGGGAAGCAAAAGCGAGGCTGGAGGAGGCAGCAGGCACCAGCAGTGGACAACAGTTGATGGTCCTGTTAAAGCTAAGTAGAGAGCGCAGAGGGGTAAGCGGATGAATGGAGGACGTGAGACCCTTCAGGAGATGGGTCATCCAGGAGTGAGCCGAGGGTGGACCGGATTCAGGAGGTGACAGTGGGAGGGAGGTGACCTGGAGGGAATTGGATAATAAGGAAAAGGCAGGAAGTGTGGTCGAGGGGATGGGTGAAGGTGAATGAGGGCAAGGGTGAGTTGGGAAGTGCGCCATGTTTCCGGCTTGGGTCACTGCTGGGTAGCGGGAGACCCTGTTGGGGAAGGAGAGAGGCCCCCGTGTGAGCGCAGAACTGGGGGCACTGAGCTTGGCACGCCCGTGGGACATAGACACGCCCATGGGTCACAGACAGGGGGTGCTCGGCGGCGACTGGATCGCTGCAGTCCGAGCTGTACTGGAGATTTCTGTACGCCGGCACGTCAGTGGCCGCTGGAACCATCGAGACGTTGCCCACGGCCAGCAAGAGAAGGTGAGATGAGGCGGAGAGGGGGCTGAGTCTCGAACCCTGACGAACGCTGGCTTTCAGAGATGGGGAGCACAGAGGCCCCTAAAGAATGCTCAGAAGTGGGGGGCTACAGAGCCTAGCACACAACCGTAGGGGAGAATGCGGATTCTGGGAAGCTAAGGGGAGAAGGGAAGGAGGTGGGGCATAGCTGCTGGGGTCACATGCTGCTGAGTGTTCCAGGAAGAGCTGGTCTCTGACGTGTCTGTTGGATTCAGCGACAACGACGTTGTTGTTTACTTGGCAAGGGCGGCTCTGGAGAAGTGGTGGGGTGGGAGCCAGACTGGAGTGGGTGGAAGACTGAGTGGGGATGCGGAAATGGAAGCGGTGATTCAGTCCTTGAGGGACTTGGTATGGAGGAGTGGGGAGGCCTTGAGGGGTGCAGGGGAAGGCGGGGCCAAGGGGGAGTATTTTTGGGGTGGAAAGTGATGCTGAGATGCAGGTAGAGAAGACCGGAGAGACAAGATGGGTCCATGGAGGTCACCATGGTCACTGCCACCGCAAGCAGCCACTGGGGAAGCTTGCCCTGTCTGCGTCCTTCTGAGTTTCAGACGCTGGCTCCTTACGCGGGGCCCAAAGCCACCCCTTGCTGTTTCCAGCTTTGGTCCAAGACCTGGCGCCAGTGCCTCTTCGACTGGAAGCTCTTCACACAGCTACACCCTACTAACGTGTCTCTCCTCTCCTTCAAAACAACGGACCCGGCCTCTGGCTGTGTGTCCCCAACCCATTGACCAGACTCTACCATCTCATACAAACCCCACAACCACCTTGTTTGTCCAAGGCCTCTTAAAAGACGGCACTTGCACACTTGCTCTGCGGCTGGAATCATGAAGTAGTTCGACCTCTTGTGATCTGGCCAAACAAACAGATTTTTACGTGACACACACATCCTTTGATCCAGAAATATATCTAAAGCATCTAACGCCTGACGCTTGAGAGGCTCTTGTGTAAGTAAGGACTTAGCCGGCAACACGAGAGAGCTGGCTGGAGAGGCGGTGAGGCCCAGGACTTAAGAGAACAGACTGAGCACCCACCCTGGTGGATGAGTGACCGCCTTCCCTGCGGACCAGGAAAGAGATGAGACGCCAGCTTCCGCTGCTGCTCCTGAACATGGCGCTGGAAGCTCTAGCCGGAGCAGTAAGACAAGAAAATGAAAGAAAAGGCATTCCTAACGGAAAGAAAGAAGGAACTCGCTGTGCTCAGATGGCGTGATCCAATGCAGGATGAACTCATCAGAGAATCATGAAAGCTGATAAACCCACTCAGTAAAGCTGCAGCAAGGCCCGCTAGGATCAGCTCACAAAACCCGGCCTCTGCATAAGCACACACGGAGCGAGCCAGTTCTGCCCCAGCAGCCGTGGCCCACTGCTGCCCCACACGTGTGGGCCTCAGCAAGATGACCGAGAACATGAGCCACCGGAGGCACAGCTGCCTCTGTGGACACCTTACCCTGGTGCCGTGGCACGTGATCAGGGGGATGTGCGGCTTGGTCCCCCAACCCCCGCAACCCCCTCCCCCCCCCCGCCGCAAGGACCAGGGAGCTGGTCGAGTTGTCCAAGGACAAGTAGGCTCTCAAGTTCACAGAGAAGGGTGATGGCATTAGGAGGTGCCTAGAGGCAGAGGGAGGAGCCCGGCAGTGTGGGCCCCTCCTCCACCTTTCGTGAGAAGAGAATCTTTTCAGGGATTAAAAAAAGAAAGAAAAAAAGGAAATTGAAAAGCCAATTCCATTTATAGTAGAAGGGCTTTAAGTCGTGGGGCCTGTGTTCCTATTTTGGCTGTTTCAGCTAAATACCAAAGATGGGGGTGAAGGGAGGGGCGGGTGGTGTTTCAACCAGAGACCTTTCTTCTCACTGCCTTGCTGGAGGCTGAGGAACTCCGAAGATCAAAGAGCCAGCAATTTCAGTTCTGAGAACCACTTCCTGGCTCTCAGAGGACGGAGAGTTTCACTGCAGCTCCCAGGGTGAAAAGGGCAAGGGAGGCCTGATGAACCCCATTAATGAGGGAGCCATTCATTAGCTGATCTAATCAACCCAAAGGCTGTACCTCCTAACACCATCACCCCTGGGGGTGAGTTGTGGAGGGTCGGTGGCAGCATCTTCCAAAAGCTGACTCTCTGTGCCAGTCTGCTCACCTGTAAGTTGATATCCTCCTTGCAGGGTCATTCAGTGGGAGGTGAGGATGGAAAGAGTTGCTAAGTCACTTCGACAGGATTGAAGAAGGCCTAGTTCATGGTAAGAGCTGCACCAGGGTTAACCAGACAAATGTGTATCACTGGGCAAGCGGAAGGAACGTCCCAGTTAAAAATCTATCAGTAAGAGACTGGCTGGCAGATTCAAGATTCCCCTCTGGAGATGAACCCCGTGGACTTGCTGACACTCACTGTTCCGATCTACGTAGGGAGCCTACGTTCCTCCCTAAATACCAGAATGCTCGATAACTGATCAACGTGGCTACGTAGCTCTGTTACATGCCTATCATGCAGGTCACTACTGTCATGGAAAGAAGACCTAACACACTATTGAGTAAAGTCACGAGTCAACAAGCAATATTAACAGGTAGGCCTGTTCAGGTGTGGGCAGACGGGGAGATCTGGAAGGTGCCCTCGAGATTTCAAGAGTGAAGCCCTCTGAGGGGGGAGAGTTGGAAGCTTTGCACGTTTTCCTGTGACATTTACCCTTTGACAATGACAGGGGATTTTCTTTAAAGATGCGTCTCGTGCAGATTCGCCACTTCTTCTTGGCTTGCTCACGTGTCTTTGGCATGTAGCTGACCCTGGCTTTATAACTGAGGCCACCAGAGAGGACCATGGGGAGGTAAAAGCAAATTGGGGAGGGAACCTCATGGATGAGGGGGAGGTTATTGGTCCATTGGCCTTGAGGGTGGCATGGTTTCATTTATCTGAAAAGGTGTGAACCTCGCCCTCCCCCCCCCCCCGACCACGTGGAGTTACTATGATAGGGGTGCTGTGGTGGAATTGCAGGCGAGTTTGTTATTAACTGGTTAGCTTGTTATGTTCTCCAGGTACAGTTCCCAGAAAGATCAAAGAAGATATTCAAGGATAGGGATGAAAAGGCAGAAAGAGGGGAGTAGGGAGCAGGGAGTAGGGAGCGACCTGACCAAGTAGTCTTGTGATAAAAACAGCTGGAAAGAACCTCCCTTGGAAGTCTCCTCAGAGGGGCCTGGTCAGTCGGTGCAGGTGTGTTCACTGGGACATCACCAGGTCTTATCCAACAAGGCCTCCCTCCTTCTGTTCTCCCTGTAGTAGAATGTGTACAGAAGACAGACTTTCACGGCAGGAGAGAGGCGATAATCTGGGAAACACGCACAGGAAAGCTCTCCAGATGTGCCTGATGATGGAGAGGGCTGAGGCCCTGGGACATTAGACATGAATACGGCCCTGGTCAGGCTGTGGGTACCCCCCCCATCAAGCTGGCTCAGGGAGAGGAGAGAGTGAGTGGAATGGGGGCTCGCAGGAAGCCAGAGCAGGCCTACTATGTGGTGGTAGGCTAAGTGACAGTGTCACTCCCCCACTGTCCCAATCTCCAAACTTGTGCTCAAGTTCCCTGACTTGGCAGAAGGAGTTTTGATAATGTTCAAGGTTTTGAGGTGAGATTGTCCCTGCATATTTGAGTGGCCTCGGTGAACCCAAGAGCTCTCAGGGGGGGGCCAGAGAGCAGGAGTTAGAAAATAGAGAGGTGATGCAAGACTTGGACCACAAAATATATAGAAACCATAAAATACATAGAAGAAGAAATAGGCAAAGCATCCTGTGACCTACGCCACAGGACATCTTTCAGGACACATCTATCTATACAAGCAAAGAAAATGAAGGGAAACGTGAACAGCTGGGACCATTTCAAACTACAAAGCTTCTGCACAGAAAAAGAGACAATAACCAAAACAAAAAGACCCCAACCAAGTGGGGAAAATTTTTGTACTCCATTTGACTGATAAGAGTCTGATCTCAAAGATCGTAAAGGCTCTAATGACTCAACAAGAACAAAGCAAAAACCCAGCCAAAATATGGGCACAAGAGCTTAAAAGACATTTTTTCCAGAGAAGAAATGCAAATGACCAACAGGTATCTGAAAAAAATGTTCAACATCACTTACAATCAGGGAAATGTCAATCAAAGCAACGATGAGATACCACTTCACACCAGTAAGAATGGCCGGTATCAAAAGAAAAAGGGGGGTGGGGGGAACAATAAGTGCTGGTGAGGATGTGGAGAAAAAGGAACACTCTTACACTGCTGGTGGGAGTGCAGACCTGTCCAGCCACTATAGAAGGCGGTGTGGAGGACCGTCAGACTCCTGAAAATGGAACTACCATTCAACCCAGCAATCCCACCACTGGGAATCTACCCAAAGGTCACCAAAACACTAATTCAAAAGGACACCTGTACCTCACGTGTTGATGGTAGCACTATTTACAATAGCCAGGATAGGGAAACAACTCAAATACCCCAAGAGAGACAAATGGATCAGAAAATTGGGGTAGATGTACACAATGGAATATTATTCCGCAATCAAAACAGACACACTTGATGCATTTGTGATAACATGAATGGAACTAAAAGGAATCACACTGGTGGAAATAAGCCAGAAAGAAAAAGAGAAACACTGGATGATCTCACCTGTATGCAGGATATAGGGAAAACAAATAAAAGGACAACAAAAAGTTAAAGCTCACAAACCCAACAGCAGAACTAAAGCATACAGCAAGGGAGGGGAAGAAGGGTGAAACTGGGGGAGGCCAGGGCAGGTGTTGCCCAGCCTCAGGCCCTGGCTGGCTCCCCACCATAGCCAAGAGGTTGGGGAAGGGAGCTCAGCAACTGTAAAGACAAAGAGCAAGGGCTGCAGGTGGTGTGGAGGACCCAGGCCCCCAGCTCCTGCAATCACCCAGGAAAGTGTTTGCTGATCGTTAATGTAATAGGAGGTGACTACAAGCAGGTCACGCCCTTTCAGTTCTCTGCTGAGTGATAACAGGAGGGAGAGGTAGGCTCTGCAGGAAGGTCTTCAACCTTGAGGGCATTCGAGCAACTCCCTAACATGTCGCTCTGCGGCCAGCACCAGCCGTGGTGCCAGTACACGACAGTCAAAGTGACTCAGATTCAGGACAGGAGGCTCGGAACGCTGAGGAACCTCTTTATGGTGGTTATCATCGTGTACATCTGGTGAGTCTGGTTCGGGTTCACACTCTGTCCCTCCGCACCTCCTCACCTTCTACCACCTCCTCAGCCTTCTACCACCCTCCTCTCCAGCCCACCCGCCTGCGAGCCCTCTGCTTCCTTCACCTTGGCTTTCTTCCCCCTTCCAGACTCACCTGTTTTCCTCCCCCGGCCCCCATGTACCCAGCCTGTAAGGCCCCAGCTGCTGGTGGCCCTGCTCACTCCGGGACCGGTGGTTTGGCTGTCTGCAGAATGCACAGCACTGCAGCTTCTTAGAGCCAGGCAGTTACCCCTCCCTTCTCCAAATCCTCAGCCTGCAGAGGTGACTGGCTTGTCTGAGTTGCCTGGTCATTAGGGAGAGCCAGGGGCCCACGTCAGAGCCTCCTTTCCGGGGGTGGGATACACTAAAAAAAATCCCTTGTCTGTTTTTTCCATTGATGCAAATTGTATTGATCGTATTTGCATTGGAAGCAAATTATATTGATGATTTCCCATTCATTCGCCTAACTGTAATTTGGGAAGTCCAGCTTCACTCCTCCAAAGAGCACCTGCTTTCCTCGCCATCCACCCACACTCCCGTCCATGCCCTGCCCCGTTATTCTCCATCCTCCCTCCCCTCCAGTAACCACCATCATTTTCAGTCTCAAAGTCATGTTTATGGTTTGCCAGTTTGTTTCCCTTAGTTTTATTCTATCAATGAGTGAAACCATCCAATTGCCATTCACTTTATTTTTCCACTGACTATCAGCACCATCAGCTCCACCATGAACATCCCAAAAGACACCATTTCATATTATTTGAGATGTAGTCCATGGTGTGCATATATCCACAGTTTCTTTATCCACTCGTCCATCAACGGGCATTTAGGTTGATCCCATGTCTAAAGCAATTTAATTCTTAGTCTACTCGCTATGCTGAAAAGCCAAGTGCTCTGACTGATGAAGGGCTGGATTCCCTGAAGGCTGATCTGGTACCTCTGGAATAAACACGAGGCTTCAGAATGGAGCTTCCCAAAGCGTGGGCCAGTGTGGCTCTGGGAGAATGTTGAAACACCCAACACGAAGACACACCGCTGAACCGGGAATGCGTCGGGGTGCCAGGCTGGATCAGAGTTGGGCCACTCTCCCCGTATTTGTGTCTGGGGTGGTATTTAATATCTCTGCCTCGTGCAGGCTGATTGGCCCCCAAGTCTGGATCTCCAGCCCAAGTCTTTCTTGATGTATTCTCTTTTTTAATGAATGTGATAGAACAGGAAAATATACCGAGGATGATGTCACGGGCTCCCACGCAGCCTATTTCGGGAGGAAGACATTCCAATCCCGTTTGGGTTCCGCACATCCAGCCTCTCTCCTGTTCCTCTCCCCTTTTAAGCATCCTCTTAAATTTGGTGTCTGTCCTTTCGGGTTGTGTTAATAGTGTCTACAACATATGTCTGAATCTGGAAAAATATCTCATCCCCCCCCTTTTTGTGGAGGTGAGATTTATGTAACAAAATTAACTACAGACGGGTGCTGCTTCCAGCGGGGAGGAATTCTGAGAAACGCGCTGTAAGGCAATTGACAAGTTGGGTGGTGTCTCATGGAGCATGTGTTCAGCACAAAGGGCACCCTGTGGTGTGACACAGGTCCAGGTGGGGTGGCAGAGGCATCTGGCACCTCCACCAAACATGTGGCAAAGGTGACCAAAATGTCACCAAGAGGCACGTGACAATACATTATTAATTTATTTTGACCCCAGGTCAAGGCTCTGACCCATGTCCTATCTGTTTCCTTCCTCTACTCCCTCCCTTCCCCCATTTCCTCTGATAACCTGTATATTTTTTACAGAAACTGAAAATAGTTTTTGCTATGCTTTGTATAGTTTGGCTCTGTTCTTTTTCTTTTCTTTTCTTGGTTATTTATATTCCACAAATGAGGGAAACAATTTGGTAATTATCTTTCACTTTTCACTTACTGTCTTATTTTATTTAGCAAAATCACTTCTAGATCCATCCATTTTGTCCCACTACTTCATCTTTTTAAATAGCTGAGCAGTTCCCACTGAGAATATAGTCATCCCTCCAGTTTCTTTATTCTGTCATCTGCGGATGGCATTTAGGTTGGTTCCATGGCTTGGCGAATGCTCTATGGCCACAGAAGTACATCTTTCTGTATTAGAGTTTCTGCATCTTTGTGTAACTATCTTGCAAGCAAACAAAGGGACAAGTAAAACTTAAAGCTAACACACTGTCAGCAGAACTGAAGTATAGAGCAAGGGAGGGGGAGGGGGCAAAGGAGAGAGAGGGAGGGGCACAAGAGTTAATTAAGATGATGGCTCAGGACTGACAAGGTGGTGGGAGAACCTTGGGGTGGACAATGATATAAAAAATAGATACATGTGCAATCAAATTTTTAAAAATGTAATAAGGGAGAAAATACAAACTATTCCTTACTTAAATAGGACCAAGTCACAAGATGCAGCAAAGATGATACACTTTTGGAGCTGTATTTGGGAACAACCTCAACAACAGGGAAAACAATAGCAAATTGGATGACATCAAATAGGACTGTATTTTAAAGTGGACAATCCTTCACAAAGGTGTGCAACCACGGCCTCTATTTACTTCCAGAAACCTTCATCACCCCAAAAGGAAACCCCAAACCCATTATGCTGTCACTGCCACTCCTCTTCCCCTGGCCCCTGGCTCCCGTCAGCCTAGTCTCTGTCTCTGTGGACTTCCCTATTCCAGACATTTCATACAATCGGTGACCTTCTGTGTCTGGCTTCTTTCCCTCAATGTTTCTCCAGTGCTCACCCCCACTGCAGCTTGTCTCAGTACTTCAGTGCTTTTCTATGGCTGAATAATATTCCTCCAGATGGGGAGCCAACATTTTGTTGATCTCTTCGTCTGCTGAGGGACAGTGAGGTGGTTTCCATCTTTTGGCTTAGGGGAACAGCGCAGCCGCACACAGGTGCGGACAGGTCCTTGCTTGCGTCTATGGTGCTTGGATTTCTTTAAGCTTCTGGTCACACTGTAGTTGTCTTGATATCACAGTATTTCCACGTGGAGAAACGCAGCGCTCGTCACTTCATCCTCACTGCTGTGGAGCATCCTGTTATGCGACTTGAGCAGTTTATTCACCCCTTCAGTCTTCAAGCTTGTGTTGCTAGTTTCTTGCTTTCTCTTCCACGAGTAATGTTGCTGCAAACATTCTTGCATGCAACTTCACGGGTTGAGGGTTTCTCTGGAACATGAACCTAAGCGTGGAATTGCTGGGTCCCCGGGGGAATGTGCCTCTTAGATGCATGTGATATTGCCCCTCTTTTCACAAGTCTCCAAGGATTCTTGACCTAGCTGGGCATGAGAATCACCTGGGAGACTTAGCAATTATGGATACTTCCCAGGACTTACTGAGTCCGAGCTTCTGGACTGAGACTGAGGCACCACAACGCTGGAAGCTCTGCTCTCAGGGGTAGCACAGTTAAGGCTGACAATGGCTAGGACCACGTCCTGCTCCACTCTGGCCTGCTTCCCCAAGTTTGGCTCACAGACCTTGACAGGACAAGGTCTGCTTGTAGAGGGCAGTCACATTCTTTTTTTTTTTTTTTTTCTTTTTGAGACTAGGTTTCGCTATTTTTGGCCATGGAACCACAGGTTCACGTTGCCCAGAGTACCACGGACTCAAGCCATCCCCAGCCTCAGCTTCCCAGGTAGCTGGGATTACAGGCACATGCCACCACGCCCAGCTATTTTTTTGAAAATAGGGCTCACTACGTTGCCCCAAACGGGACTCGAACCGTGGTCACTGGTCCCCACCGCAGTTTCCTAGGCTGTCGCTCACAGGTACACGCCACCATGCCCGGCCCGAGGGCAGCCACATTCTAAAGAAGATGCTAACAGATAACGAGCTGACCAGAGGGCAGGAAGCTGGAAGTAGAGCCACTACTGGTTCTGCTACTAATACCGGGCTGGCCTGGCTCTGGGCTAGAAGGCAAATCTCTGGGTGACTTCCGTGCTGCCACTGACTGTGTCATCTCGGACGTATTCTTTTGCTCCTCTCAGCCCATTCCCCCCATCTACCTAAGGGCAATGGTCATAGTAACCATCTCCCATGGTGGTTGTGAGGACAAATGGAGATGGTGCAGGCAGAGCCCGTGACTCATCCAAAGTGTTCCACGGCTGGTATCAGTGTTATCAATAAACCAGGTGGGTGTTTATGGAAAGCAGCTGGCTGACATGTAGGGCACACCTTCTTAGACAGGAGCTGAGGCTACTCGGCCCTAGGACAAAGCCGCTGGGCCAGCCTTGGGTCGGCCTGCGCACTGGGATCTGGATTAGTCCACCTTTGCTGGCCTTGGGGGTGAGAGTTAGGAGCCCACACTGTGTGCCAAGCACAGTACTTAGGCATGTGCCCGCAGGTCTCATTCACCCTCACGGCCCCCACGGAGTAGGGACGACGGCCCTACCCACTTGACAGAATTTGGAAGATGAGTCACAGAGAAGCTGAGTTGATAACCAGCATCACCTGACCAAGGGTCAGCATGGGGGTGGGTGGCCATCTCACACTGTGCCTCCCTGAACCAGCTGCTGATGCGTCTCTGTCTGCCATTCAGCTATGCTTTGGTGACTGACAAGCTGTACCAACAGAAAGAGCCGGTTATCAGCTCTGTGCACACCAAGGTGAAAGGGATAGCACAGGTGAAGGAGATGCTGGAGAACGGGATGAAGAAGGAGGTCCACGATATCTTGGACACCGCAGATTACAGCTTCCCCTTGCAGGTGAGCCCTTGACAGCATTCACCCCCCCCCCATTGACATAACCTCCCTTCTGCAATCACAGACAGCATC